>SNQJ01S0013514.1:57460-69250 GCA_010110895.2 Picea sitchensis
GACTGCAATTAAAGTTAATTTTCGGTAGTTGTATTGATGTAATAGAAGATTTCTTAATTAGTAAAATTAATTTATTGGAATTTCTTTTGAAATTTGAAGTGGAATTGTATACGGGTAAAGTCTAAAGAAGTATACATACTCTACCCTTTCCGGATTTGAACTTTTGACCTCTTAAAAAAAAACATTTGTTTTTAACCACTAAACCCGCTCAGACTATATATAATATAATAATACAAATAACAGTCTTATATTCTTATTTAGTCAATATTATATTATTTATTTAATTTTTTTTATTTTAAATTTAAATTCATAAATATTAAAAAATCTATTAATTATTCCATATTAATTTACTTTATTATAATGAAATATCATGTAACAACACCCCTATTAAATTGTACATCATTTTTCTACTTTAAAATATAAGGTGTTACATATAACGCCAATAAAATATCCAAATTAATGTGCCTCTTGTTTTTCATCTCCAAAATAGTTTAAATATTGGTCCAGTTTTTAAAAGAAAAAAATAATTTGTTAATAACAATATGTTAACTAATTTTTTTAATAAAAAAATATATTCGATATCAAAAGTTAAAAACTTTCTCTTTTGTTTAAAAAAATTATATATTTAAAAAAAATTAAACCTACATTATTTACATAACCATCTTAACTAACCATTAATAAATTTAACTCCACCTTTTTATTCAAGGTAATAGTATTTAACATTCACTTTTAAAAAAAACTCAACTAAAAACTACATCCTCAACCAGCAACGCACTCGGAAATAAATTTTCAACTTGTTATGTACAAATCATCACATCATAACGTTAAACTTTGTTTTTCAGTTTTCTTAACAATATATTTATTAAAATAATTTTAAATTTTAATATGATATTTTAATTATATATTTAAAATAAAAAATATATTTACAATTAAATATGGCATAATTCATTGGAGAATCATGGAAAAGATCATTTTGCAGAATAAAAAAACCATTTCATTAAAAATATTATTAAATCAAAATTTAAAGAGAAAATGTGATGTGATAAAGAGTTAGAGGAAAAAAAAAAATTAAATTGTTATGAGGAGGTAATCAATCCAAATCTAGAAAATCAAAATTATTTCTATGTTCTAACAAGTGTAAAGAAAAAAATAAGCATTACTAAAATAAGAACAAATTCTCATGAGCTCCATAGTGAAACCAAGAGTTGGTCAATTCCTAAAATTCCGTGGGATGAGAGTGTGTCACCTTTGTAGTAATCTCTTACCTTCTAAATAAGGTATGATAAACCAATTCGATCTAAGTGGACGCTAATTATCATCATCGTCATAGTTAAATTATTTTCATATGTAACAACCCCATCGTTACGACTACATGCGACGCAATACAAAGAATTTTTTCTTTTTTTCTTTTTAAAGAAGGATGAAAACAACGACAAAAATTAAACAACGCAACTTGACGATAAACACAATGCATGCAGACCAGACATTAAAAAGTAATATACAGTATCCATTAAATAAGTGATCTACTTAACATTAAAAAGTAATTTGCGCTCCTTGTTAAATATTCGACATTGCTAACTATATTATTGCGGTCTAAATACACGATGTTTTTATCTACTAATTATATCTATGTCCAATCTTAATAATAACATCTTTAAATGTCAGATTAAATAACGCACGATTAAATGAATGATATCGATATCTAAAGTATCTTAACAATATGGATAGGCTTATGTATAAGAATGGTTGTCTAAAAATATTGGTGTGTAGTTTATGAAAAATATAAAATTGTTGTCACTAGGTATAAAATTTGTTGTTAATTATGTATAAAAACTTGTTGTCTATTATATAAAATTGGCTGCCAAACATATCGATATCAATATATCCATAATCACATACAAAAAAATTCTTCTACATTTCCATATCCATATTTATTTTCTAATTTATTTTATTAACATTTCTTTAATACACATAGATCAATTCTTCTACATTTATATTGATTTTTAAAAGTAATTTAATAATATAATCTATTTTCTCATTAAATGTTATTTTTTGATTTATTTTTTTATTGACATTTTTTAATCTACATGGATCAATTCTTCTACAGTTATCTTGATTTTAAAAAGTAATTTAATAATATAATCAAGGAGATGTAAGCGTAATACATAATTGTTTGTCCATATTCAATAATGTTTCTATATTCAAATTGTAAGTTGCCAACATTCAATTGTTTATGATTGTTCCTTAGAAACGTGAAAATATAAAATTACAATGTTTGGAAATAAAAAGAAGAAAGACTTTGTTTGTTTCTATAGCTAGGAGTAATTAATTTTCTATAATTATGAAATAAAATCCTAGTTATGTTATTGACCAGAATTTCAACTGTGTAGTTTTAATCGCTCAACACTATTATAAAGAAAACTATGTAAACCGTTTATTATTTTACATGAACCTATTTAATTTTATTTTAAACAACTCATTATACATGAACTTGTAATTAAAAGGGAGATTTTTGCAAAACAAATTTTCTTAAGAGTTGCAAAATAAAAACGAGACTCATTCAAAGAATTTTTCCTTATTTAATAGTGTTGATAATGATGTGGCCATTGTTTCATCGTTGAGATCTACATGAATTGTGCATGACTACGTTGTTGTTGTCTATCAGGTATGTGTTCACTATCCAATACATATCCACTAAATCATATAAAAATTCTCTGGCAACTATATTGCGGATAACAAATATAAAAACGTAGTCAATATATATGTGATTTGTCAACTATAATGTTGTCAACAATATAAAAACGCAGTTCATGATGTGGAAATCCAAAATATTAATCCATTGTCTTATGATAACGCAGATGTATAATCGGTTATATATGATAAGGCAGATATATGATAATGGAGATATATAATCGTTGTCCCAAAAATCGCAAGTATAATAAATCGCTATCAATTAATGTGTAATGGAATCATAAATTCAGTAATGTTGTCACAAGTGATATGGGTAAATTCTCAGTTAATATACCTTAAAATCGTAGAGTAAATGAATGGTATTGCTGGAATAATTATAGATGAAATCGCCGAGCAAAATAATTGTTATTTCTGTCACTTATATACATGGATTCGCAGAGCCCAAGAAAGATAACGTTGTCATAACTATATGTGAAATCGCAGAGGTAAAAATTGCCAGAATCTAGGTGCAAAATTTGTGCAATGTGTCATGAAAAATCGAGGTTGAATGTTGGGTAAAATGCCTAGAAAATCTTGTTGAATGTTGGAAAAGTGGTTGAAAAACACAAAGATTTTTCCCACTCAAAAGATGGGGTAATGATGATCAACCTGTAGAGATTATCAAGTGTAAGCAATTAAGAAAAACGTAGATTAATACTTCGCAGTGGTAAGTAATATAACACAGAGATTAAACAATTTACCAATCTAAACGCAGTGGTACTCAATCACAGAAACACAAGATTAATCATTCAACACAGAGTTTAACATTCCAAGAAACACATAGTTGATCATTCAAGGAAGGGCACAGGTACTCATTCAAAAGCACTGCAAAGATAGTCAATCAAGAAAACACAGAGAGTACTCAATCACAAGGAATGCACAAAGATCAGAGAATAACCATAAGAGAAAAACACAGAGATATGTAAGGGATACACAACTCAGCAAAAATTTATCCTTCACTCATCATCCATGCATAAAAAAACAGAGCATTTGAATCTATAGGTCTTTAAACACCGAAGTGATGACCGTCAAATCGGCTCCTGGCCAACTTCTCAGGAACGGACTAATGACTAAAGGGATAAGGGACGAAAGATAAAAACACAATCTCTTCATAAAAGTCAATAAAACAAACAAGGAAAATTCATAGAAATCAGGGTTGGGTTCGCCAAGGGAATCAATTCAAAATGCAGCAAGCATAAGGTTGGGATGACTTTAAGTTCATTGATTATAAAATGCCAAGTAAAACATAATATTTACACAAAAAAAGTACAATAATGAAAGCGTAGGAACAATATTAATCTACCATTCAAAAATAAACGCATGAGTACTGTAGACAAATACGACAACTCCGAGCCATTGTCCCGCGCACGCTCCATCCAGCTCCTGCTTGCCAACCAATGTGACCTCGCCAGTACCTCCCAACCAACACTAGGGGTACTCTTCTTCCTCCCGAGCCGCAAAGGGGCCAAAAAGATAATACCAGAGAACTGCTACCACCCATCTCACCTCGCAAGGTCGAGCTACCACTCGTTACTCGAGATGGGTATCCCAACTCCCACAAGATAAGTTCAGTCAAGACAAAAATTTAGCAGTGTAACGTTATGCATAAAGATGAGATCCATACTCCTCCTCCTCCATCCTTTTTATAGAGTTTTTCAAGTAATTAATTTCTCAAATTCTCATTAAATTCCCTTTTCATTTAATTAATTAGGAAAAACCTCCCCCGTACACATGTCACCCATCCCCTAGTTTCACCAGAAATTCAATTTTATTAATTAATTAATTATTCCTATTTCTCTCACCCACCTAAAACCATTCCTAAAAATGCTCCTAGGTGTCCCAAAATTCTCTTACACTTCTTAAATGACTTATGCCTTAGTAAATTCCTAATTGAGTTAAAAAATAGCAAGTTCCCAAGGCAAGATTCCTTACTAAGTTAGACATTAAACTTTTTCTTTATGTTTCCCCTTTTTCCTTTAGTTTCCTATTTCTTTTAAGTTTCCCTATTTTCCTTTTTAAACTAAAAATAAAATTAGCAAGTGTAGAAAAACAACCATTTACCCCTTTTTCTTTTTGACTAAAAATTAAATTAGCATATGCAGATACAACAATAATTTCTCTTTTTAAAATTTTAATTCCCCATTATAATTTGATTTAAAATTTAATTTGAATTTCTTACCCCCTTCCTGTTACAAGTTTATTTATTATTTATATTTTTTTGACCACAAGTTCTACTTAGACCTAGGTTTTTAATTTTTCTAGGTTGGGCGACATTTTTATTAGGAAAAATTGTTTTTAAATCTTACCTATCACATCATTTGTTTTAAGGTCGTTTAGGTTTATTCACTTAACAGTTAAAACACGATGTACCCTTCAGGACGCACTAGGTGCTCCAAGGGTTCCACTCGCCTCTTTATGTTTTCCTTGCACGATATTCCCTTCAGGATGCACTACATGCTCCAAGGGTGCCACTCACCTCTTGAATGACTTGGTATACATCAAAACCCCTAGAGTGAATACTCCGCCAGGTGATATTCTGGGAGACTAAGGGCCTCTAAGGAATAAGGCCCCTACCTTATTCCATGCCCCTTAGAATCATCGTGAGTGACTTTCACAGTCTTCCCTCATGGAATCGTGGGTCTTCTCGAACTAAGTAATCGTTAACCTATAGTTTGAGCCATGATGAGAGTGCTAGTAGGTTGTTGCATAGATGTTGTCCACACCTCTCGCTCAAGTCTTTGGTTGTCCTGCTTGACCCCTGTACTCCACATGCGAGTCTGGTTGGCAAGCTATCGTCAGCCTGCATCCATCAACGAATCATGTCAGCAACAATAATCAATCATCACAACATCTAATAATATGTACATGTGTCACATCAATAACATTCAAACCCAACATTCCTCTCCCCAACTCGATCCAGAGTCCAAGTGATTTCATCGATGCCTCTGCATCCTCGATGTCCAAGGTCCTGCACACTCAATAGAACCCGGTCAATATCACCTGTCTATGAATATGACAAATTAACATATCATCAATCCATAATGTCTCATAATAATAATCGAATGAACAATAATATAATAATCTGGATCACTTGCAAGAAAGTGTCCCCAAAGAATAAGTTCGCTCAGTGCGCACAAGAGTGGAATGTTACATACACCCCCTCTTGTTTTAAACTTCGTCCTGAAGTTTCACAGTTTATAAGTGTTGAAGTAAAGTGTATCAAAGTATCATAAGTATATCTATCAACAAAATGGAAACTGTTGGTGCATATCATATGCATCCTCCAAGGTCGTTGAGTGTAGACTATAATTGTCCCACTGGACCTTGTCCGATCTACTGTTTGATGCCATAGTTTTTGAATGCGATGGTACAGGAAGTGGGTTGGATCAGCCATGGGAACACCCTCATCTGATACCTGCAAGGTACTCAAGTCAAACCATGTGTAGGATCACTAACATAATGTCTCAAACAGAGACGTGAAAGATATCGTGCATATTCCTCAAGGATCAGACAAGGCTAGTCAATAGGCCATGACCCTCTCTTTTCCACAATCTCATAGGATCCCACAAACCTAGGAGATAGTTTAGCACCCTTTATAAACTTGATCAAACCCTTATGCGATGTCACCCTCAAGAATAGTCGATCGCCAACATCGTAAATATGGTCGACATGGTGCACATCATCATAACTCTTCTGCCGCTCCTGCGCTTTCTTCATCCTTTGTCTTATTCTTTGCAATTGATATTCCATTTCTTGGATCACTTCTGGTCCCACCACAACCCTATCCTCAAGCCGATCCCAACTCAAGGTGAACGACATGGTCTCCCATAAAGAAACTTAAAAGGCGCCATCTTAATGGTGCCTTGATAACTATTGTTATATGTGAATTCTACCAGTGGCAAGAATTATTCCCAACACTTTTGTTGGTACATCACATACATGCACAACATGTCCTCCAAGATTTAGTTTTCTCGTTCGGTATGCCCGTTTGTCTCCGGGTGATACACAGTACTAAAGTTAAGTTGGGTTCCCAAGGCCTCTTGGAAACTAGTCCAAAATCGTCCAGTAAACATTGATCCTCGATCGGATATAATCCTCTTAGGAACGCCATGCATCCTCTCCATCTCACTGATGAAAACTCTAGCTACGTCAGGTGCTTGATACGTCGTATGCAAAAGAATAAAATGAGCACTCTTCATCAGAGTGTCGACTACCACAAAAATTGATTTGTGTCTCCTTTTCGTTAGTGGCAATCCAACAATGAAATCCATCAAAATGACCTCCCATTTTGATTCCAGAATAGCGTGTGGCTATAGTAATCATGTTGGATGTCTATGTTCAGCCTTCACCTGCTGACATCTAAACATCTTGCTAGGTAGTTGACTATGTCTTCCTTCATTCCTTTCTAGAAGAATGATGGTTTAAGGTTTTCCCTCTTCTTCATGACTCCCAAGTGAGCCATGTACACTACTCTGTGAGCCTCGTTTAGAATCAAACTCTTCAACTCGTCGTTCGGTGGTACGTAAATTTGATTTTTTTAAATCTCAATAATCTGTCGTCGTCGAACGTAAATCCTTCGAATCTTGCTACCATCATTGTGTTATGTCTGATAAAATCCTTGACCTCTTTGTACCAATCATTGTCGCGTTGTAAAGTTAGAATCTTTTCATGTAGATTCTTCTGAAGTGACATCATTGAAAACATGCATGGCCTCCGACTCAATGCATCCTCCACTCTATTCATTGTTCACTTTATGTAAGTAATCTCAAAATCGTACTTGCTAAGTAATTCCGACCAATGTCCTTGTTGCGCGTTCAAGTCACTTTACATAAAGATGTGTTGTAGTTCACAGTGGTCCATTTTTAGTTCAAATTTCCTTCCAATAAGGTAATGCCTCCAAAATATCAAGGCATATAGAATGGCTAACAACTCCAAATCGTGTGTCACATAGTTCTCCTCATGCCTTCTCAACTTCCTCAATATGTAAGTGATCACTTGACCATCAGCATCAAGATTATGCATAAGCCTTCCTTGGACGCGTCAATGCATACCAAGAAGTCTATGTCCATGTCAGGGACCTTTAGTATTGGTTCTATTATCAACTGCTCCTTGAGCCTTCGAAATGCTTTCACCCATTTCTCAGTCCAAACAAACTTCTTGTTTTTCTTTTGCAATTCTGTGATCAGATTTTCTATCCTCGAAAAACCCTCGATGAATCATCGATAGTATCTTGCTAAACCTATGAAGCTATGCACTTCAAGGAAATTTGTCGGTGCAGGCCATTCCATAATAGCCTCGACCGTTGCTGGACCCACAACGATACTTTCATCGGAGATAACATGCCCTAAGTAGTGAATCTTCGATTGATAAAACGAGCATTTAGACAATTTCCCATACAATTTGTTCTCTTGTAGACACTATAGTACCAAGTGCAAGTGTTCGTCATTCTCCTCCATCATTCGAGAGTAAATCAAAATATCGTCAATGAATACTTGGACGAACTTGTTCTAGTATTAGCAGAACACCCTGTTCCTCAAACTCATAAATACCCCAGGGGCATTTGTCAGTCCAAAAGGTAAAACAATAAACTCGTAATGTCCAAACCTCATCTTAAAGGTGGTCTTAGGGACATCATCCTCCTTTATCTGTAACTGGTGATACCCTGATCTCAAGTCAATCTTTGAAAACACTGTCACTCCTTTCATCTAATCAGACAGATCATCAATCCTTGGAAATAGGTATTGATTCTTGATTGTTTCCTTGTTCAATTGACAATAGTCAATGCAAAGTCTTCATGACCCATCCTTCTTTCATACGAAAATAACAAGCGCACCCCAGGATGACACACTTGGACGTATAAGTCCCAGGTCCAACAACTCCTTCAATTGCATTCTCAACTCCTGTAACTCTGGGGTCAACATCCGATAAGGTGTTCTTGCTATCGGTTCATTCCCTAGTTTTAGTTCTATGGTAAATTCCATTTCCCTATCCGGAGGCATCCCAGGTAACTCCTTAGGGAAGACGTTCGCAAACTCTCTCACCACCAAAAGGTGTTCTATACATTCCTCTACTCCCTTTTTGTTTAAAGAAAGGATCGCATAAAGCTTACATCCCTTGTGGATGCTTTTTTGTAACTGCAAGTAAGAGATCAACCTCAGGGAAAATCCTTGGTTCCGACCTATAATCATGCATCTCTGTCCCTCATCATTGACCAAGATCAACCGTTTCATCTTACAGTTGAGTATCGCCTCATGCAATTCCAACCAATCCATACCGATCATGACGTCATAAGATCCTAAGATTGTGACATACAGGTTGGCCCTGGTGACAAATTATCCCAAATTAAGGCTACAACCCATAACCTTTCCTCCAACCTTTTGTTTGGCTCCCAAAGCCATTTCTACAAGGCTAAACTCATGCTGTTCAACTTCCTTTACCTTAATTCTTTTTATCGATACACCATAAATGAAACTCTTGATAGTACTGGGAACTATCAAAATACTAAGTGTCTGGTCAATGATGATACCTGACGTCTCGAGCATAGTCGAATGGTGCTCTTCCTGGCGGTTATTCATCGTTGCATAAATATGATGGGCCTTGCCCAAATCTCCCACGGTAGTGGGTCCGACTGATCCAAATGCTCTAGTCCTCTCCAGGAACTGTTCCTCGAACAATTCCCATGACATGTCTTCAAATACCATGTTCAATTGCACCAGGAGCGTTTACCACCATAGAAGAGAGCTCTCCTTCAGTTGAAATACCACCATGCGGACCTTCATGTTGGAGGTAGTCGCAAAATGCAAAGCACATCACCATATTCTCCAACTATGCCTCGACGACTAAGTTGTCTGTGACACTCGTGGACTTAAGAACTTATCCCTCTCAATTTCTCAGTGAAAGCTAATGATATTGGCTAGGGCACACTATGGACCCTCAAGGGTATAGGCGCCCTGGCCTCATCTCATTACAAATAGTGGATTAAGGCCTCTGACATTCCCTAAAAGGAGCTTTTCAGGCCATCATCATCCATTACAACAATCAGATCCAGCCCAAGGACTTGTTCCTCCCCTTGGGGGTTAGACTTTGAGGGCACGGGCACTTATAGAGGCGTCGCACCTCCTTCGACGACACCACGTTGCGAACCTCTATGGCGTCCTCTAATCGACATCACCACATGGAAACATTAAAGTTTTTAGTTAGCGCTAGGTTAATACTCAAGGGTTTACTGCAATGGAAATCATGGTGATCCACAATCGCAACATTTAACCCACTCTGATACTGTATGTAACGACCCCATCATTATGACTACATGCGATGCAACAAAAAGGCTTTTTTTTTCTTTTTAAATCAGGACGACAACAACGACAATAGTTAAACAATGCAACTTGATGACGAACACAATGCACGTAGACCAGACAATAGTAAAAAACAACTCAGACACTAGCACATCAGGAAACTGGTTGAAACATGGGATAATTAATAGACAAATCAAATGACTACACTATCGATGCTAGCATGACAACACCTACAAGCTAAAAGATAACATCAACCACCCGACATTGTGGCTTCGACAACTAGGAACTAGAAACCTCTACGTTGTGCAAACCCATTGCCTTAAGGTGTTACAACCAAGTACTAACAACCAAAACAATGAACAAATGCCCACATTGGGAAGCACAGACTCCGACCAGGTTATCATTCGCCTCTATCCATCAGGGCGCACAATGATCCCCTCATCAGGAATCATGTCATCACAAGGCGATAGGCGTGATGGTAACCCTAGCACAACATAACACCTCTAGACCAATAACCCAAGAAAATTCAACGCACTAGGAGGCCGAATTAACTGACCAATAGATTATACCCACACACCCAAGCAACAAGTCGACAAGACACAAGCTAACATCACTCAAATTAAATTGCGCAAGCCATTAAACGACTTCTTTAATGACCATAACCCATTATCCGTTAAGCACGATGACTAAGTGTGAAGGGGTGAACTATTATAAATGTTATCATGATCACAAATGTTATCATAAAGGTGAACTAATAAATGTGCTTAACAAAATAAAAAAGACGCTTGTCAACAATATACACTGTCCATTAAATAAGTGATCTACTTAACATTAAAAAGTGATATGCTCTACTTATTAAATATTTGACATTACTAGCTATATTATTGCAGTCTAAATCTGTGATGTTTCTATCTATGAATTATATCTCTGTCCAATCTTAATAATACCATCGTTAACTGTCAGATTAAATAATGCATGGTTAAATGATATCGTTGCCTAAGGTATCTTAACAATATGGATAGGCTTTTGTATAAGAATGGTTCTCTAACAATATTGGTGTGTTGTTTATGAAACATAGAAAATTGTTGTCACTGGGCATAAAATTTGTTGTTAATTATGTATAAAAACTTGTTGTCTATTATATAAAATTGGTCGTCGAACATATCGATATCAGTATATCCATAATCACACGCAAAAAGATTCTTCTACATTTCCATATCCATATCCATTTTCTGATATTTTTTATTAACATTTCTTTAACATACATGGATCAATTCTTCTACATTTATCTTGATTTTTAAAAGTAATTTAATAATATAATCTATTTTCTGATGAAATGTTATTTTCTAATTAAATTTTATTTTCTGATTTTTTTTAATTGACATTTCTTTAACCTACATGTATCAATTCTTCTAAAATTATATTGATTATTGATTTTTAAAAGTAATTTAATAATATAATCAAGGAGGTGTAAGCATAATACTTAATTGTTTGTCCATATTCAATAATGTATCTATATTCAAATTGTAAGTTGCCAACATTCAATTTTCCATGATTGTTCCTTAGAAATGTGCAAATATAAAATTACAATGTCAACTGTTTGGAAATAAAAAGAAGCAAGACTTTGCTTGTTTCTATAGCTCCCAGTAATTAATTTTCTGTAATTATGAAATAAAAACCTAGTTATGTTATTGACCAGAATTTCAACTGTGTAGTTTTAATCACTCAACACTATTATAAAGAAAACTACATAAACTGTTTATTA
>SNQJ01S0013514.1:87364-103763 GCA_010110895.2 Picea sitchensis
CCCCGTCGATTATGGACCATGCCTTGAGAAATATAGATTTATGGATTTGCATATTGGAGTTCGTACTGTGTGCGTTATAGCTGGATAATAAAATCTGTACCCATTACCTGTAGCCTTCTTTTAAGGCACGCCCTGCCGTTTACGGACGTAAACCTGCTTAAAGTTAATTTTCGGTAGTTGTATTGATGTACAATTAACTCATTGGAAATTCTTTTGAAATTTGAAGTGGAATCGAATAAACTCATCGGTACCAACATACTTTTCAGTATTCGTTTAAACGTTTCACTTTTAGTAGTTTTTGGGTGATTTTTTTGGTTTGATTTTGTCTTAAATTTGATGAGGAGTGGTTGAATCTGCAGGTTTGAGTGGTTAAGTTTATATAATCCAAGTGCTTGAAAGGTTTTTCAACATGCTGAATTCATTTAAACAACAGAAAATAGCGATGTTATCAAGTCTCTGTATTCATTTGCAGCATTGACAGCTGATCTTTTATTTGATTACATCACCTCCATTTCAGTGGTAAAGTGTAAAGAGGTATACATACCCTACCCCCCTCTGGATTTGAACTTGTGAACTCTTAAGAAGAAACACCTGTTCTTAACCATTAAACCTACTAAAACTGTATATAGTATAATAATATAAATAATAATCTTATATTCTTATTTAGTCAATATTATATTATTTATTTAATTTTTTTATCTTAAATTTAAATTCATAAATATTAAAAAATCTGTTAATTATTCCATTTATTTGTATATGTTAATTTACTTTATTATAATGAAATATCATGTGACAACACCCCTATTAAATTGTACATCATTTTTCTACTTTAAAATATAAGGTGTTACATATAAGACCAATAAAATATCCAAATTAATGTGCCTCTTGTTTTTCATCTCACGAATAGTTTAAATAATGGTCTAGCTTTTAAAAGAAAAAAATAGCTTCTTGATAACAATATGTTAAATATTTTTTTAATAAAAAATATATTCGATTTCAAAAATTAAAAACTTTCTCTTTTGTTTACAAAGATTATATATTTAAAAAATTTAAACCTACATTATTTACATAACTATCTTAACTAACCATTAATAAATTTAACTCCACCTTTTTATTCAAGGTAATAGTATTTAACATTCACCTTAAAAACAAAAAAAACTCAACTAAAAACTACATCCTCAACCAGCAACGCACTCGGAAATAAATTTTCAACTTGTTAAGTACAAATCATCACATCATAACGTTAAAGTTTGTTTTTCATTTTTCTTAACAATATATTTATTAAAATAATTTAAAATTTTAATATGATATTTTAATTATATTTTTAAAATAAAAAATTTATTTACAATTAAATATAGTATAAGTCAATGGAGAATCATGGAAAAAACCATTTTGCAGAATAAAAATACCATTCCATTCCATTAAAAATATTATTAAATCAAAATTTAAAGAGAAAATGTGATGTGATAAAGAGTTAGAGGAAAAAATAAAATTTAATTGTTATGAAGAGGTAATCAATCCAAATCTCGAAGATCAAAATTATCTCAATGTTCTAACAAGTGTAAAGAAAAAAATAAGCATTGCGAAAATAAGAACAAATTCTCATGAACTCCGGTCAATTCCTAAAATTCCGTGGGAGGAGAGTGTGTCACCTTTGTAGTAATTCCTTACCTTCTAAATAAGGTATGATAAACCAATTCAGTCTAATTGGACGTTAATTATCATCATCATCATAATTAAATTATTTTCATATGTAACGACCCCATCGTTACGACTACATGCAACGCAACACAAAGACAATTTTTTTTTTTTTTAAAGCAGGATGAAAACAATGACAAAAATAAAACAACACAACTTGACAACAAACACAATGCACGCAGACCAGACAATAGTAAACAACGACTCAGACACTAGCACATAAGGCAACTACATAAAACATGCGATAATTAATAGACAAATCAAACAACTACCCACCGATGCTAGCAAGACAACGCCTACAAGCTAAAGGACAACATCAACCACCCGACACAGTGGATTCGACGACCAAGAACTAGAATCCTCTACGTCACGCAAACCCAACACCTTACGGTGTTACAACCAAGTACCAACAACCAAAACAACGAACAAATGCCCACATCAAGAAGCACAGACTCCGACCAGGTTATCATTCGCCTCTATCCATCACGGTGCACAATGATCCCCTCATCAGGAATCATGCCGTCACAAGGAGATAGGCGTGATGGTAACCTTGGCGCATAATAACACCTCTAGACGAATAACCCAAGATAATTCAATGCGCTAGAAGACCAAATTAACTGACCAAAAGACTATACCCACACACCCAAGCAACAAGTCAATAAGTCGCAAGCTAACATAACTCAAATTAAAATGTGCAAGCTATTAAACGACTTTACCAATGACCATAACCCATTATACGTTAAGCATGATGTCTAAGTGCGAAGGAGTGAACTATTATAAATGTTAATCATTATCAAAAATGTTATCATAAAGGTGAACTAATAAATGCGCTTAACAAAATCAAAAACACGCTTGTCAACAATATAGAGTGTCCATTAAATAAGTGATCTACTTAACATTAAAAAGTGATTTGCGCTCCTTATTAAATATTCGACATTGTTGACTATATTATTGGGGTCTAAATACATGATGTTTCTATCTACTAATTATATCTCTGTCCAATCTTAATAATAACATCTTTAAATGTCAGATTAAATAACGTCCAATCTTAATAATAACATCTTTAAATGTCAGATTAAATAACACACGATTAAATGATATCAATGTCTAAGGTATCTTAAAAATATGGATAGGCTTATGTATAATAATGGTTGTCTAGCAATATTGGTGTGTTGTTTATGAAACATATAAAATTGTTGTCACTAGGTATAAAATTTGTTGTTAATTATGTATAAAAAATTGTTGTCTATTATATAAAATTGGCTGCCAAACATATCGATATCAATATATCCATAATCACATACAAAAAATTTGTTCTACATTTCCATATCCATATCCATATCCATTTTCTAATTTATTTTATTAATAGTTCTTTAACACACATGGATCAATTCTTGTACATTTATCTTGATTTTTAAAAGTAATTTAATAATATAATCTATTTTTTGATTAAATGTTATTTTCTAATTAAATTTTATTTTCTGATATATTTTTTTATTGACATTTCTTTAATCTACATGGCTCAATTCTTCTACAGTTATCTTGATTTTAAAAAGTAATTTAATAATATAATCAAGGAGGTGTAAGCGTAATTGTCCATATTCAATAATGTTTCTATATTCAAATTGTAAGTTGCGAACATTCAATTGTCTATGATTGTTCCTTAGAAACGTGCAAATATAAAATTACAATGTTTGGAAATAAAAAGAAAAAAGACCTTGTTTGTTTCTATAGCCGGGAGTAATTAATTTTATGTAATTATGAAATAAAATCCTAGTTATGTTATTGACCAAAATTTCAGCTGTGTAGTTTTAATTGCTCAACACTATTATAAAGAAAACTACGTAAACTGTTTATTATTTTACATGAACCTATTTAATTTGGTTTTAAGAAACTCATTATACATGAACGTGTAATTAAAAGGGAGGATGTTGCAAAACAAATTTTCTTAAGAGTTGCAAAATAAAAACGAGACTCCTTCAAATAATTTTTCCTTATTTAATAGTATTGCTAATGATGTGGCTATTGTTTCATCGTTGAGATCTACATGAACTATGCATGACTATGTTGTTGTTGTCTATTAAGTATGTGTTCACTATCCAATACATATCCACTAAATCATATAAAAATTCTCTGGCAACTATATTACGGATAACAAATATAAAAACGCAATCAGTATATATGTGATTTGTCAAATATAATGTTGTCAACAATATAAAAACTCATTCCATGATATGAAAATCCAAAATATTAATCTGTTGTCTTATGATAATGCAGATGCATAATTGTTGATATATGATAAGGAAGATATATGATAACGGAGCTATATAATCGTTGTCCCAAAAATCGCAGGTATAATAAATCACTATCAATCAATGTGTAATGGAATCATAAATTCGATAACATTGTCACATGTTATATGGGTAAATTCTCAGTTAATATACCTTAAAATCGTAGAGTAAATGAATGGTATTGCTGGAATAATTATAGATGAAATCGTCGAGCAAAATAATTGTTATTTCCATCACTTATATAGATGGATTCACAGAGCCCAAGCAAGATAACATTGTCATAACTATATGTGAAATCACAGAGGTAAAAATTGCTAGAATCTGGGTGCAAAATCTGTGCAATGTGTCACGAAAAATCGAGGTTGGATGTTGGGTAAAATGCCTAGAAAATATTGTTGAATGTTGGAAATGTGGTTGAAAAACACAGATATTTTTCCCACTCAAAAGATGGGGTAATGATGATCAACATGTAGAGATTATCAAGTGTAAGCAATTAAAAAAAACACAGAGTAATACTTCGCAGTGGTAAGTAATATAACACAGAGATTAAACAATTTACCAATCTAAACACAGTCGTACTCAATCACAGAAATGCAAGATTAATCATTCAACACAGAGTTTAACATTATAAGAAACGCAGAGTTGATCATTCAAGGAAGGGCACAGGTACTCATTCAAAAGAAATGCAAAGATAGTCAATCAAGAAAACACAAAGATTACTCAATCACAAGGAAGGCACAAAGATCAGAGATTAACCATAAGAGAAAAATGCAGAGATAAGTAAGGGATACACAACTCAGAAAAAAATTATTCTTCACTCATCATCCATGCACAGAAAAACAAGGCCTTTGAATCTATATGTCTTTAAACACCAAAGTGACGACCGTCGATTCAGCTCCTGGATGACTTCTCAAGAATGGACTAATGACTAAAGGGATAAGGGACGAAAGATAAAAACACAATCTCTTCATAAAAATAAATAAAACAAACAAGGAAAATTCATAGAAATCAAGGTTGGATTCGCCAAGGGAATCGATTCAAAATGAAGGAAGTGTAATGCTAGGATGAATTTAAGTTCATTGATTATAAAATGCTAAGTAAAACATAATCTTTACACAAAAGAAGTACAATAATGAAAGCACAGGAACAATATTATTCTTCCATTCAAAAATAAATGGATGAGTACCATAGACAAATGCAACAACTCTGAGCCGTTGTCCCGCACGCACTCCATCCATCTCCTGCTTGCCAACCGATGTGATTTTGCTAGTACCTCCCAACCAACACTAGGGGAACTCTTCTTCCCCCCGAGCCGCAAAGGGGCCACACACATAATACCATAGAACTGCTAGCACCCAGCTCGCCTCGCAAGGTCGAGCTACCACTCGCTACTTGAGCTGGGTATCCCAAATCACACAAGATAAGTTCAGTCAAGACAAAAATTCAGCATCGTAACGTTACGCATAAAGATGAGATCCATACTCCTTCTCCTCCATCATTTTTATAGAGTTTTTCAAGTAATTAATTTCTCAAATTCTCATTAAATTCCCTTTTCATTTAATTAATTAGGAAAAACCTCCTGCGTACAGATGTCACCCATCCCCTAGTTGCACCAGAAATTCAATTTTATTAATTAATTAATTATTCCTATTTCCCTCACCCACCTAAAAGCATTCCTAAAAACACTCCTAGGTGTCCCAAAATTCCTTTACACTTCTTAAATGACTTATGCCTTAGTAAATTCCTAATTGATTTAAAAAATAGCAAGTTCCCAAGGCAAGATTCCTTACTAAGTTAGACAATCAACTTCTTCTTTATGTTTCCCCTTTTTCCTTTAGTTTCCAATTTCTTTTAAGTTTCCCTCTTTTCCTTTTTTAACTAAAAATAAAATTAGCAAGTGTAGAAAAACAACCATTTACCCCTTTTTCTTTTTGACTAAAAATTAAATTATCATATGCAGATAAAACAATAATTTATCTTTTTAAAATTTCAATTCCCCATTATAATTTGATTTTAAAATTTAATTTGAATTTCTTACCCCCTTCTTGTTACAGGTTTATTTATTATTTTTATTTTTTTGACCACAAGTTCTACTTAGACCTAGGTTTTTAATTTGTCTAGGTTGGACGACATTTTTATTAGGGAAAATTGTTTTTAAATCTTATCCATCACATCATTTGTTTTAAGGTTGTCTAGGTTTATTCACTTACCAGTTAAAACATGACGTGCCCTTCAAGACACGCTATGTGCTCCAAGGGTTCCACTCACCTCTTTATGTTTTCCTTGCACGATGTTCCCTTCAGGATGCACTATGTGCTCCAAGGGTGCCACTCACCTCTTGAATGACTTGGTATACATCAAAACCCCTGGAGTGAATACTCCGCCAAGTGATCTTCTGGGAGACTAAGGACCTCTAAGGAATAAGGCCCCTACCTTATTCTATGCCCCTTAGAATAATCGTGAGTGACTGTCACAGTCTGGCCTCATGGCATCGTGGGTCTTGTCGAACTAGGTAATCATTAACCTACAGTTTCAGCCACGACGAGAGTGCTAGTAGGTTGTGGTAGGGATGTTGTCCACACCTCTCCCTCAAGTCTTTGGTTGTCGTGCATGACCCCTCTACTCCACATGTGAGTCTGGTCGGCAAGCTATTGCTAGCCTGCATCCATCGATGAATCATGTCAGCAACAATAATCAATCATCACAACATCTAATAATATGTACATGTGTCACATCAATAACATTCAAACCCAACATTCCTCTCCTTGACTCCATCCATAGTCCAAGGGATTTCATTGATGCCTCTGCATCCTCAATGTCCAAGGTCCTGCACAGTCAGGAGAACCCAGTCAATAGCACCTGTCTATGAATACGAAAAATTAACATATCATCAATTCATAATGTCTCATAATAATAATCGAACGACCAATAATATAATAATCTGGATCACTTGCAAGAAAGTGTCCCCAAAGAATAAGTTCGCTTAGTGCACACAAGAGTGAGATGTTACATACACCCCCTCTTGTTTTAAACTTCGTCCTAAAGTTTCATAGTTTATAAGTGTTGAAGTAAAGTGTATCAAAGTATCATAAGTCTATCTATCAACAAAATGAAAATTTTTGGTGCATATCATATACATCCTCCCAGGTCGTTGAGTGCAGACTATAATTGTCCCACTGGACCTCGACCAATCTACTGTTCGATGCCATAGTTGTTGAATGCGATGGTACAGGATGTGGGTTGGCTCAGCCGTGAGTGCACCCTCATCTGATACCTACAAGGTACTCAATTCAAACCATGTGTAGGATCACTAACATAATGTCTTAAACAGAGACGTAAAAGACATCATGCATATTCCTCAAGGATCAGACAAGGCTAGTCAATAGGCCACGACCCTCTCTTTTCCACAATCTTACAGGATCCCACAAACCTAGGAGATAGTTTAGCACCCTTTCCAAACTTGATCAAACCCTTATGCGGTGTCACCCTCAAGAATAGTCAATCTCCAACATCGTAACTATGGTTGACATAGTGCACATCATCATAACTCTTCTGTCACTCCTATGCTTCCTTGATCCTTTGTCTTATTGTTTGCAATTGATATTCCCTTTCTTGGATCCCTTTTGGTCCCACTAGGACCCTATCCGCAAGTCGATCCCAACTCAAGGTGACCGACACGATCTCCCATAAAGAAACTCGAAAGGCACCATCTTAATGGTGCCTTGATAACTGTTGTTATATGTGAATTCTACCAGTGGCAAGAATTATTCCCAACACTTCTGTTGGTCCATCGCATACATGCACAACATGTCCTCCAAGATTTGGTTTGTTCGTTCGATGTGCCCTTTTGTCTCCGGGTGATACACAGTGCTAAAATTAAGTTGGGTTCCCAAGGCCTCTTGGAAACTAGTCCAAAATTACCAGTAAACATCGATCCTCGATCAGATATAATCCTCTTAGGAACGTCATGCATTCTTTCCATATCACTGATGAAAACTATAGCTACGTTAGGTGCCTGATACATCATACGCAAAAGAATAAAATGAGCACTCTTCATCAGAGTGTTGACTACCACAAAAATTGATTCATGTCTCCTTGCTGTTAGTGGCAATCCAACAATGAAATCCATCGAAATGACCTCCCATTTTGATTCCAGAATAGCATGTGGTTGTAGTAATCATGTTGGATGTCTATGTTCAACCTTCACCTGCTGGCATCTAGACATCTTTCCACGTAGTTGACTATGTCTGCCTTCATTCCTTTCCAAAAGAATGATAGTTTAAGGTCCTCCCTCTTCTTCATGACTCCCAGGTGAGCCATGTACACTACTCTGTGAGCCTCGTTTAGGATCAAACTCCTCAACTTGTCGTTTGGTGGTAAGTAAATTCAATTTTTTTAAATCTCAATAATCTGTCGTCATCCAACGCAAATCCTTCAAATCTTGCTACCATCATTGTGTTATGTTTGATAAGGTCCTTGACCTCTTTGTACTAGTCATTGTCGCACTGTAAAGTTAGAATCTTTTCATGTAGATTCGTCTGAAGCGACATCATTGAAAACATGCGTGGTCTACGACTCAACGCATCCTCCACTCTATTCATTGTTCACTTTATGTAAGTAATCTCGAAATCGTACTTGCAAATCAATTCTGACCAATGTCGTTGTCGCGCATTCAAGTCACTTTGCATAAAGATGTGTTGTAGTCCACAGTGGTCCATTTTTAGTTTGAATTTCCTTCCAATAAGGTAATGCCTCCAAAATATCAAGGCATATAGAATGGATAACAACTCCAAATCGTGTGTCACATATTTCTCCTCATGCCTTCTCAACTTCCTCAAGATGTAAGTGATCACTCGACCGTCTTACATCAAAATTTTTCCTAAGCCTTCCTTGGATGCGTCAATGCATACCAAGAACTCTGCATCCATGTCAGGGACCTTTAGTATTGGTTCTATTATCAACTGCTCCTTGAGCCTCCGAAATGCTTCCGTCCATTTCTTAGTCCAAGCAAACTTCTTGTTTTTCTTTTGCAATTCTGTGATCGGATTTTCTATCCTCGAAAAACCCTCGATGAACCATCGATAGTATCTTTCTAAACCCATGAAGCTATGCACTTCATGGAAATTTTTCGGTGCATGCCATTCCATAATAGTCTCGACTGTTGTTGGACCCACGACGATAGTTTCGTCGGAAATGACATGCCCTAAGTAGTGAATCTTCAATTGATAAAACGAGCATTTGGACACTTTCCCATACAAATTGTTCTCTTGTAGACATTGTAGTACCAAGTACAAGTGTTCGTCATTCTCCTCCATCATTCAAGAGAAAATCAAAATATCGTCAATGAATACTTGGACGAACTTGTCCAAGTATTCACGGAACACCCTGTTCCTCAAACTCATAAATACCCCAGGGGCATTTGTTAATCCAAAAGGTAAAACAATAAACTCGTAATGTCCAAACCTTGTCTTAAAGGCGGTCTTAGGGACATCATCCTCCTTGATCTATAACTTGTGATACCCTGATCGCAAGTCAATCTTTGAAAACACCATCGCTCCTTTCATCTGATCGAACAGATCATCAATCCTTGGAAATAGGTATTGATTCTTGATTGTTTCCTTGTTCAATTGACAGTAGTCAATGCAAAGTCTCCATGACCCATCCTTATTTTGTATGAAAATAATAAGCGCACCCCATGATGACACACTTGGACATATAAGTCCTAGGTCCAACAACTCCTTCAATTGCATTCTCAACTCCTGTAACTTTAGGGTAGACATCTGATAAGGCATTTTTTCTATCGGTTCATTCCCTAGTTTTAGGTCTATGGTAAATTCGATTTCCCTCTCCAGAGGCATTCCAGGTAACTCCTCAGGGAAGACGTCCGCAAACTCTGTCACCACCAGAAGGTGTTCTAGACCTTCCTCTACTCCCTTTTTGTTTAACGCAAGGATCGCATAAAGATTACATCCCTTGTGCATTCTTTTTCGTAACTGCAAGGAAGAGATCAACCTCAGGGAAACTCCCTGGTTCCAACCTACAATCACACATCTCTGTACCTCATCATTGACCAAGCTCAACTGTTTTGTCTTACAGTTGAGTATCGCCTCATGCGATTCCAACCAGTCCATACCGATCATGACGTCATAAGATCCTAAGATTGTGACATACAGGTTGGCCCTCGTGACAAATTCTCCCAGGTTAAGGCTACAACCCATAACCTTTCCTCCAACCTTCTGTCTGGCTCCTGAAGCCATTTCTACAAGGTTAAACTCATGTTGTTCGACTGCCTTTACCTTAATTCTTTTTAGCGATGCACCATAAATGAAACTCTCGGTAGTACTGGGAACTATCAAAATACTAAGTGTCTGGTCAACGATGATACCTGACGTCTCGAGCATAGTCGACTAGTGCTCTTCCTGGTAGTTATTCACCATTGCATAAATCTAATGGGCCTTGCCCAAATCTCCCACGGTAGTGGGTCCAACTGATCCATATGCTCTAGTCCTCTCCTGGAATTGTTCCTCAAACAGTTCCCATGACATGTATTCAAATACCATGTTCAATTGCAGTAGGAGCGTCTACCACCATAGAAGAGAGCTCTCCTTTAGTTGAAAGACCACCATGCGGACCTTCATGTTGGAGGTAGTCGCAAAATGAAAAGAACATCACCATATTCTCCAACTATGTCTCGATGGCTAAGTTGTCCACGACACATCTGGACTTAAGAACTTATCCCTCTAGATTTATCGATGAAAGCTAACAATATTGGTTGGGGCACACTATGGACCCTCAGGGGTGCAGGCGCCTGACCTCATCTCACTACAGATAGTGGATCAAGGCCTCTGAGATTCCCTAAAAGGAGATTTTTAGGCCATCATCATCCATTACAACAATCGGATCTAGCCCAAGGACTTGTTCCTCCCCTTGGGGGTTAGACTCTGAGGGCATGAGCACTTCTGGAGGCGTTGCACCTCCTTCCACGACACCACGCTGCGAACCTCTATCGCATCCTCTAATCGACATCACCACATGGAAACATTAAAGTTTTTAGTTAGCGCTAGGTTAATACTCAAGGGTTTACTACAGTGGAAATCATGGTGATCCACAATAGCAGGGTTGAACCTGCTTTGATACTATATGTAACGACCCCATCACTACGACTACATGCGTCGCAACATAAAGGAATTTTTTTTTGCTTTTTAAATCAGGACGAAAACAATGACAATAGTTAAACAATGCAACTTGATGACGAACATAATGCACACAGACTAGACAATAGTAAAAAGCAACTCAGACACTAGCACATCAGGCAACTGGATGAAACATGGGATAATTAATAGACAAATCAAATGACTACCCTCCCGATGCTAGCATGACAACACCTACAATCTAAAAGATAACATTGACCACCCGACACTCTGGCTTCGATGACCAAGAACTAGAAACCTCTACGTTGTGCAAACCCATTGCCTTAAGGTGTTACAACCAAGTACTAACAACCAAAACAACGAACAAATGCCCACATTGGGAAGCACAGACTCCGGCCAGGTTATCATTCGCCTCTATCCATGAGGGTGCACAATGATCCCCTCATCAAGAATCATGTCATCACAAGGTGATAGGCATGATGGTAACCCTAGCGCAACATAACACCTCTAGACCAATAACGCAAGAAAATTCAATGCGCTAGGAGACTGAATTAACTGACCAAAAGATTATACCCATGCACCCAAGCAACAAGTCGACAAGACACAAGCTGACATCGCTCAAATTAAATTGTGCAAGCTATTAAACGACTTCGTCAATGACCATAACCCATTATCTGTTAAGCACGATGTCTAAGTGTGAAGGAGTGAACTATTATAAATGTTATCATGATCACAAATGTTATCATAAAGGTGAACTAATAAATGTGCTTAACAAAATGAAAAACACGCTTGTCAACAATATACATTGTCCATTAAATAAGTGATCTACTTAACATTAAAAAGTGATATGCTCTACTTATTAAATATTTGACATTGCTGGCTATATTATTGTAGTCTAAATCCGTGATGTTTCTGTCTATGAATTATATCTCTGTCCAATCTTAATAATAACATCGTTAACTGTCAGATTAAATAACGCATGGTTAAATGATATCATTGCTCAAGGTATCTAAACAATATGGATAGGCTTCTGTATAAGAATGGTTCTATAACAATATTGGTGTGTTGTTTATGAAACATAGAAAATTGTTGTCACTAGGTATAAAATTTGTTGTTAATTATGTATAAAAACTTGTTGTCTATTATATAAAATTGGTTGTCGAACATATTGATATCAATATATCCATAATCACATGCAAAAAGATTCTTCTACATTTCCATATCCATATCCATTTTCTGATATTTTTTATTAACATTTCTTTAACATACATGGATCAATTCTTCTACATTTATCTTGATTTCTAAAAGTAATTTAATAATATAATCTATTTTCTCATTAAATGTTATTTTCTAATTAAATTTTATTTTCTGATTTTTTTTTAATTGACATTTCTTTAACCTACATGCATCAATTCTTTTACAATTATATTGATTTTTAAAAGTAATGTAATAATATAATCAAGGAGGTGTAAGCATAATACATAATTGTTTGTTCATATTCAATAATTTATCTATATTCAAATTGTAAGTTGGCAACATTCAATTTCCCATGATTGTTCCTTAGAAATGTGCAAATATAAAATTACAATGTCTAGAAATAAAAAGAAGTAAGACTTTGTTTGTTTCTATAGCTCCCAGTAATTAATTATCTGTAATTATGAAAAAAAAGCCTAGTTATGTTATTGACCAGAATTTCAACTGTGTAGTTTTAATCGCTCAACGCTATTATAAAGAAAACTACGTAAACTGTTTATTATTTTACATGAACCCATTTAATTTGATTTTAAACAACTCATTATACATGAACTTGTAATTAAAAGGGAGATTTTTGCCAAACAATTTTTCTTAAGAGTTGAAAAATAAAAATGAGACTCCTTCAAATAATTTTTCCTTATTTAATAGTGTTGATAATAATGTGGAAATTGTTTCATCGTTGAGATCTACATGAACTGTGCATGACTACGTTGTTGTTGTCTATCAATTATGTGTTCGCTATCCAATACATATCCACTAAATCATATAAAAATTCGTTAGCAACTATATTGTGGATAACAAATATAAAAATCTAGTTAGTATATATGTGAGTTGTCAATTGTAATGTTGTCAACAATATAAAAATGTATCCCATGAAATGGAAATACAAAATATTAATTCGTTGTCTTATGATAACGCAAATGTATAACCGCTAATATATGATAAGGAAGATATATGATAATGCAACTATATAATCGTTGTCCCAAAAATCACAGGTATAATAAATCGCTATCAATCAATGTGTAACGAAATAATAAATTCAATAACGCTGTCACGAGTGATATGGGTAAATTCTTAGTTGATATACATTAAAATCTCAGAGTAAATGAATGGTATTGATGGCATAATTATAGATGAAATCACCGAGAAAAATAATTGTTATTTCCATCACTTATATACATGGATTTACAGAGCCCAACCAAGATAACGCTATCATAATTATATGTGAAATCGCAGAGCTAAAAATTGCCAGGATCTCGGTGCAAAATCTGTGCAATGTGTCATGAAAAATCGAGGTTGGATGTTGGGTAAAATGCCCAGAAAATCGTGTTGAATGTTGGAAATGTGCAAGGAGAAAATCATGGTTGAAAAACACAAAGATTTTTCCCACTCAAAAGTTGGGGTAATGATGATCAACATGGAGAGATTATCAAGTGTAAGCAATTAAAATAAATGTAGAGTAATACTTCGCAGTGGTAAGTAATATAACGCATAGATTGGAAAATTTACCAATCTAAACGCAGTGGTACTCAATCACAGAAACACAAGATTAATCATTCAACATAGATTTTAGCATTCCAAGAAACACAGAGTTGATCATTCAAGGAAGGGAAGAGGTACTCATTTAAAAGCCATGCAGAGATAGTCAATCAAGAAAACGTAGAGATTACTCAATCACAAGGAAGGCACAAAGATTAGAGATTAACCATAAGAGAAAAATGCATAGATAAGCAAGGGATAGACAGCTGGGCAAAAATTTATCCTTCACTCATCATCCATGCACAAAAAAGTAGGGCATTTGAATCTATAGGTCTTTAAACACCGAAGTGACGACCGTTGATTCGACTCATGGCTAAATGCTTAGGCAAGGAATGATGACTAAAGGGATAAGGGACGGAAGATAAAAACACAATATCTTCATAAAAATCAATAAAACAAACACGAAAAAGTCATAGCAATTAGGGTTGGGTTCGCCAAGGGAATCAATTCAAAATTCAACAAGCGTAAGGCTGGGATGACTTTAAGTTCATTGATTATAAAAATATGAGTAAAACACAATATTTACACAAAATAAGTATAGTAACGAATGCGCGTGAACAAATCTGGCATTTAAAAATAAACGCATGCATACCGTAGCCAAATGCAACAGCTCCGAGCCGTTGTCCTGCATGCGCTCCATCCAACTCTCACTTGCCCACTGGTGTGACCTCACCGGTACCTCCCAACCAACTCTAGGGGTACTCTTCTCCCCCCTGAGTCCCCTGAGTAGCAAAAGGGCCGCACACACAATATCAGAGAATTGCTAGCACCCAAATCGCCTCGCAAGGTTGAACTACCACTCGTTACCTGAGCTGGGTATCCCAAGTCCCACAAGATAAGCTCATTCAAGACAAAAATTCAGCAGTGTAATGTTACACAGAAAGATGAGTTCCATACTCCCCCTCCATCATTTTTATAGAATTTTTCAAGTAATTGATTTCCCAAATTCTCATTAAGTTCCCTTTTCATTTAATTAATTAGGAAAAACCTGCCTCGTACACATGTCACCCATCCCCTAGTTGCACCAGAAATTCAATTTTATTAATTAATTAATTATTCCCATTTCCCTCACCCACCTAAAAGTATTCCTAAAAACGCTCCTAGGTGTCCCAAAATTCCCTTACATTTCTTAAATGACTTACGCCTTACTAAATTCCTAGTTGATTTCAAAAATAGCAAGCTCCTAAGATACGATTCCTTACTAAGTTAGACATTCATCTTTTTCTTTATGTTTTCCCTTTTCTTTGTGTTTCCCCTTTTTCCTTTAGTTTCCTATTTCTTTTAAGTTTCCCTCTTTTCCCTTTTTAAATAAAAATCAAATTAGCAAGTGTAGAAAAACAACCATTTACCCCTATTTCTTTTTAATTAAAAATTAAATTAGCATATGTAGATAAAACATTAATTTTCCTTTTTAAAATTTTAATTCCCCATTATAATTTGATTTTAAAATATAATTTGAATTTATTACCCCCTCCTTGTTACACGTTTATTTATTATTATTATTATTTTTTTACCACAAGTTCTACTTAGACCTAGGTTTCTAATTTCTCTAGGCTGGGCTACATTTTTATTAGGGAAAATTGTTTTTAAATCTTACCTATCACATCATTCGTTTTAAGTCCATCTAGGTTTATTCACTTACTAGTTAAAACACGACATACCATTCAGGACGCACTAGGTGCTCCAAGGGTGCCACTCGCCTCTTTCTATTTTCCTTGCGCGAACTCCCCTTCAAGATGCACTAGGTGCTCCAAGGGTGCCACTCGCCTCTTTCTGTTTTCCTTGCGCGAAGTGCCCTTCAGGACGCACTACGTGCTCCAAGAGTGCCACTCACCTCTTTACTGACTTGGTAGACATCAAAACCCCTAGAGTCAATACTCTGCCACGTGAACTTGTGGTAGACTAAAGGCCTCCAAGGAATAATGCCCCTGTCTTATTGCACGCCCCTTATAATTATCATGAGCAACTGTCACAGTCTGTCCTCACGACCTCGTGGGTCTTCTCGAGAGACTCATGGAGAATCATGTTGGGAGAGACTCCCATAGTGAGTGTCGTTATTTTCCTTGCTAAATAAATCTGATTTATTGATCATTGTGATAAGTTGGTTGTGTGATTGTCATATTGAGAGGGCTAGTAGTGTGGCTATATATGAAATGGAGAGACAAAGTTCATGATTGTTAGGTAGAAAGTATTACAAACTAGTTGAAGATGAATATTGTTGAGGAAATCTTATGAGAATGCAATTGTGTAATGGAAAAGACAAGGATTTGCAAGTATTCATATGACAAACTCAGTCACTACTTCATGCTAATGTGCATAAATCTTGTCCTGAAAAAAGTGCAAGCATGAAAAGTTGAGATGACATATATTTCTTGCACCTAAATGGTATTGTAAGACTCAATGTGGCATGCATAACCTTGGAATTGTAACTTGGTATTGTAGTCTAGTGAAGCATGATCAATGGCA
>SNQJ01S0013514.1:111835-132731 GCA_010110895.2 Picea sitchensis
AAAATAGATTTGAGATCTTTAAGCACCAGATCTGCAATATGACTAACAACTCGGGGACATATGGACATGGCCATGTGCATAGGAGAGAGAGTGTGGTCGTACATATGGTAAACATAGTTAAAACCCTCACTGCATGGCACCCCAGAAGACTAATTTGGGTGCGTTATAGCTGGATAATAAAATCTGTACCCATTACCTGTAGCCTTATTTTAAGGCACGCCCTACCGTTTACCGACGTAAACCTGCTTAAAGTTAATTTTCGGTAGTTGTATTGATGTAATAGAAGATTATTTAACGAAGTGTACAATTAACTCATTGGAAATTCTTTTGAAATTTGATTTTGAATCGAATCAACTCATCGGTAACAACATACTTGTCAGCATTCTGAAAATATATATAGTCTCAAATCCTTATATCTGATTGTCTTTTATTTTCCACTGAGTGAAAATAGTTGAATGATGAGTCAAAACCTTTCAAAGGACAAAGCTGGAGAATGGAATTTCAATTAAAGACTAATCTTAAATTTACTTTTAATGAAACTTATGTTGATGGCACTATTGACCGTCTTTTATTTGATTAGAATTTGGTTTAGTTAGTTCACATTTTTTTAACATTCAAAGTCATAAACGTGTGACCTCTTAGGAGGAAACACATGTTCTTAACCATTAGGCCCTATAATAAAAAAGATAATAATACTATACCCCCCTCTGGACTTGAACCTGTGACCTCTTAAGATGAAACACATGTTCTTAACCATTAGGCCCTATAATAATACAAATAATAATACTATAACATCTTGTAATTATTCTTATTTAGTCAATAATACATTATTTATTTAACTTTTTGTTATCTTAAATTTAAGAATATTAAAAAATCTGTTAATTATTCAATTCATTTTTATGTATTAATTTACTTTATTATAATGGAATATCATGTGACAACACCCCGTATTAAATTGTACAGTATTTTTCTACTTTAAGATATAAGGTGTTACATATAAGTTCAATAAAACATCCAAATTAATGGGCCTCTTATTTTTCATCTCCAAAATAGTTTATAGAAAAAAAATAGCTTGTTGATAACAATATGTTAAATAATTTTATATTGAATTTCAAAACTTAAATACATTCTCTTTTGTTTACAAAGATTATATATTTAAAAAAAATTAAACCTGCATTATTTACATAACCATGTTAACTAACCATTAATAAATTTAACTCCACCTTTTTATTATATATTTTAAAAAATTAAACCTACATTATTTACATAACCATGTTAACTAACCATTAATAAATTTAACTCCACCTTTTTATTCAACTTAATAGTTTTAAACATTCACTTTAAAAAAAAACCCTCAACTAAAAAATACATTCTCAATCACTCGGAATAAATTTTCAACAAGTTGTTAAGTATAAATCATGATGTAACATTCTTCTCTTGCACGCACTGAGCAAACTTATTTTCTGAGGACACTTGCTTGCAAGTGATCCTGATTATTATACGATTGGTTGTTTGATTATGATTATGAGATATTATGGATTGATGATATGTTATTTGGTTGTATTACATAGACAGGTGCCATTGAATCGGTTCTCAAGTGTGCAGGACTTTGGACCTCGAGGATGCAGAGGCATCGATAGAACTCCTTGGACTATGAACCAAGTCAGGGAGTGGATGTTGGGTTGAATATTGTTGATGTGACATATGTAGATATGATTAGATGTTATGATGATGATTATTATTGCTAACATGATTCATTGATGGATGCAGGTTGATGATAGCTTTCCGACGAGACTCACATGTGGAGTAGATGGGTCACAGACGACAACAAGAGACTTTGAGGGAGAGGTGTGGGAGCAGCCCTGCCACAGCCTACTATTGGACACACTGACTACACTGAGAGGGGGGGGGGTGAACAGTGTAGGACTCTTTTTCCCAAAACCTCCCCTTCACAAACTTCTTAGTTAGCTATCACCATTTACTCATTACTTATTACTGTCATTCATAACCAGTCAAATGTAAATATACATCAACAACATATATCAACAATATCTCATCAACAAATCATCACCACAAGTAACACAAGATGTATGTACAATTTTATTTTTATTATGGACTTCAATCCTTGGGTTATCATCAACAACTAAATAGAGTACAACTCTACAAGAGCACCAGCTCTATAATGCAAGACTCAACTTACACACTCAGCACCAACTGAGATGAGGCAACAATTCTCAATAGATGTCAATCTGTCAACAGGTACGTGACCTGTCGATAGTTCATCACACGTATGTATGCGCCCTACCAGTAGTGCAGCCCGTGTATGTATGCACTCTGGATCACTGCAACCTGCATATGCTTTCAGAAACTAGGGTTTCTGAAACTTCATATTTCTGTCCCTTCAGACTCTTTCTCTTATGTTACATCCACTTATGATCTTATCACTGCACCATCTTAAACATAACCATTCTCAACACATCTATGTTCTTCCACAACAAACTCATGCTCAACCATACAATATGAGTGCTACTCATCATGTATAAACAACCAATATAGTATAGAAATCATATCAGTACTCAATCATAAGAGTGTTGCTAACTCTATCATCCAACACAAACCACATCACAACAACCATACCAAGAATTCCTTATTCACTACACAACAAGAAAGAGTATCCATCAAGACAACAATGTATCCATACCAGAGTTTCTATGAAAGATCTGAGCCCATAGAACGTGGATCTAGAATCTACTTCAATCTCCAAGAGCGTGTCATCAGCTCAATCACAAGCCTTCATGACTTCACTCACTATATGTGCCTTGTCCTCATACAACCCGTGTATGTACGCGCCCTAGCTCACTGCAGCCCACTTATGCCTCAGAAACTAGGGTTTCTGAGCTTCCGAGTCTTTTTCCATCATGATCTAAGACTTCCTGAAATTTTGATGCGTCAATGAGATCCTCCAGATGATCTCCCTCTTAGAATAGATCTTCAATACATGCTCAAGGATGTACAAGAGATCTCACAAAAGATACACAAGATGTGTTTTTCACAAGAGACCCTTGCCTCTTATTTATACTATCCAAGTAGCTATCTTCTAGGTCACTTCTAGGTCACTTAACCCACTTCTAGGTCACTTGACCTATTTTCGTCCTTTTAGGGTTAAACACTTTCCATAAATAGAAATTTTTCCATAACTTTATTATTTGAATATTTCTTCTTGACTTTGTCACCTCACTTTATCATTTAAATAATCTTCTTTGATTTAGTCACTTCACTTTATTATTTAAATAATCCTCCTTGACTTTGTCACTTCACTTTATTGATTAAATAATGATTTTTTCTTTTCAAGCACTTTGACCTTTTGGGGCTTCAAGCCAACATATGAGGGCCCTTCATCTTCGTTGGGCCATAACTCTCAAACCATGAGGATTTATGTGACATTCCACATACCAACGGAAATGACATGATAAGCACTATCCATCTAGGATAGTTTCACCAACAATTTCACTGATCTTCATCTCATTATTCCACATATAAGGATGGGTTCTCCAACCATACTTCTAGGAGAACTCAACCATAAAGCATCTTCTCGTGAGGTCTTTCACCATAAGGGGACCACTTTAGAGTTCATCCATTTGTGCACCTTATTAACCATGATAAGACAATAATGATTCATCAATGTATCATATACTAATGAGACCACATTGTTCCATATTTGTCTATGCATCATGTATCAATGATGACTCATTGATCTATCTTCATCAATATACTATGATAGGATATGTATACATCAAACCTTTGACATCAATCAATCACTTAACATCAATTAATCACTTGACATCAATCAATCACTTGACCTCAACCTTTGGCATCAATGACAACATGATCCAACACCTACTAGCACTCCCATCGTGGCTCGAACTGTAGGTTCACGATTACCTAGTTCGATAAGACCCATGATGTCGTGAGGGAAGAATGTGACAGTCGCTCACGATGATTTTAAGGGGTGCACAATAAGGCAGGGGCCTTATTCCTTAGAGGCCCTTAGTCTCCCATAATATCACCTAGTGGAGTATTGACTCCAGGGGTTTTTGATGTCTACCAAGTCTTTCAAAAGGCGAGTGGCACCCTTGGAGCACGTAGTGTGTCCTGAAGGGCACGTCGTGCAAGGAAAACAGAAAGAGGTGAGTGGAACCATTGGAGCATGTAGTGCATCCTGAAGGGCATGTCACATAAGGAAAGCAGAAAGAGGCGTGTGGCACCATTGGAGAACCTAGTGTGTCTTGGAGGGAATGTCGCAATTTTAACTGGTAAGTGAATAAACCTAGACAACCTTAAAGTGAATGATGTGATAGTAAGATTTAAAATATTTCCCTAATAAAAATGTCACCCAGCCTATTGAAATTAAAATCTAGGTCTAAGTAGAACATGTGGTCAAAATAATAATAATAATAATAAATAAACATGTAACAAGATGGAAGTTAAAAATTGAATTTATTTAGTAAAAGTCAAAATTAATGGAGTTAAAATTAAAAAAGGAAATGGTTGTTTTTATCTGTTTTCGCTAATTTAATTTTAGTTAAAAAAGAAAATGGGGTAAATGGTTGTTTCATCTACACTTGCTAAATTAATTTTTAGTTAAAAGGAAAAAGAGGAAACTTAAAGGAAATAGGAAACTTAAAGAAAAGGAAGCCTAAAGAAAGGGAAACATAGAAAATTTGAGATGTCTAACTTAAAAGAAAAAGGGGAAACCTAAAGAAAAGGGGAAACATAAAGAAAAATTTGAATGTCTAACTTAGTAAGGAATCTTGCCTTGGGAACTTTCTATTTATGAACTCAACCAGGAATTAGGTAAGGTGTAAGTCATTTAAGATTTGTAAGGGAATATTGGGACACCAAGGAGCGTTTTTAGGAATGCTTTTAGGTGGGTGAGGAAAATAGGAATAAATAAATAATTAATAAAATTATTTTTATGGTGCAACTAGGGGATGGGTGACATGTGTACAAAGGAGGTTTTTTCGAAATTAATTAATGAACAAAATAATTTAATGAGAGTTTGAGAAACTAATTGCTTAAAAAATCTATAAAAAGGATGAAGGACGGGGAGTATGGATCTCATCTTTTTGCGTAATGTTACGCTACTGAATTTTTTTCTTGACTGAACTTCTCTTGTGGGAGTTGGGATACCCAGCTCGGGTAATGAGTGGTAGCTCGACCTTGCGAGGTGAGCTGGGTGCTAGCAGTTCTCTGGTATTGTGTGTGTGGCCCCTTTGTGGATCGGGGGGCTTAGGGGGAAGAAGAGACCCCTAGTGTTGGATGGGAAGTACCGATGAAGTCACATTGGTTGGAAAGTGGGAGTTGGATGGAGCGCGTGTGGGACAATGACTCAGAGCTTTCGCATTTGGCTATGGTACACATGTGTATATTTTGAATGGTAGTTTAATATTGTTCTTACGCTTTCATGACTATACTTCTATTGTGTACATATTATGTTTTATTCAATGTTTTATAATCAAGAACTTCAAGTCATCCCAGCCTTATGCTCATTGTATTTTGAATTGATTCCCTTGGTGAACCCAAACTCTCATTTCTATGACTTCTCTATGTTTGTTTTATTGATTATTACGAATAAATTTGTGTTTTTCACTTATACCTTTAGTTATTAGTCTGTGCTTGAGTAGTCGGCTAGCAGCCAAATTGACGGTCATAACTTCGATGTTTAAAGACCTATAGATTCAAATACCCTGCTTTCCTGTGCATGGATAATAAGTGAAGGATAAATTTCACCCAGTTATCAACCCTTACTTATCTCTACATTTTTCTCTTATGATTAATCTCAATTCCTTGTGCCTTATTGTGATCGAGTAGTCTCTGTGTTTTGTTGATTTGTCTCTAACCTATCCATCTATGTGTTTCCTTGAAAGATTATATCTGCATTTCTTGAATGATTACCACTGCATTTCCTTGAATGATTATCTCTGCATTTCCTTTTAATGATCACCTCTGCATTTCCTTGAATGATTAACTCTGTGCTTCTTGGGATGTTTAAGCTATGCATTTGAATGATTAATCTTTGAAGAAGTAATTTGAAGAAATCATTTTTCCCATATTCTTTTTACCCAATTGTTTTTTTCCAGAGCATCATTGCGTTTTATGACTGCGTGTGACAATGTTGATTTGTCTGCGTTTGACTGGTAGTGAATCCCCCTTTTTTTTGATTGAATGACAACTAAATTTTATAATGAATGACACCGAGTTTTTTTTTTTAACTTGAATGGCAACGAATTTATATATCGAATGGTTGCGATCTTGTATATATTTTTACCAATGAATTTCACAGTCGATATACCTGTGTTTTTAAATATTTTTGACAACATATCATTATAATACCCAACTTAGCATAGCATAAACCCCAACGATATATGCCTACATTTTTTAAATGATCCGTCTGCATTCCTTTTTAAATGATACGTCTGCATTGTTTTATTTGATATATATTTGCGAATTGCATAGGCCTGCGAATTTATACATACGTCTGAGTTTTGTTACGATTAAACAAATCTAATCCATGTTGCGATTTAGTTGGGCAGAGATCCATTTTTGGTAGTCTTAAATTCGCTTTAAATTTGATCACACAACGATTTGGCTGGGTGAAGATTCAATTTTTGGGTAGAGTTTCATTTTCATTTTTAATTATGTTTACACAACGATTTGTTGGGCAGAGATCTGACTTTGGTAGAGTTTTAAATTCGCCCCTAAATGTATTCACACAACGATTTTGCTAGGCTATGATTTTATGGGTATATTTATATTGATATGTTGGACAACATTTACTTATAATTGACACCCAATTTATAAATAAACAACAAATTTTTATACATATTTGACAATTTTTTTTATATAATAGACAACAAGTTTTTATACACAATCAACAACAAATTTTATACCTATGACCACAGTTTTATATGTTTCGTAAACAACAAACCAATATTGCTAGACAACCATTTATATACAGAAGCCTATCCATATTGTTAAGGTACCTTAGACAACGATATCATTTAACCGTGTGTTATTCAAACTGATAGATAAAGATGCTATTATTAAGGTTAGAAAAATACATAATTAGTAGATAGCAATATCGTGTACTTAGACAACAATAATTTAGACAACAATAATATAGTCAGCAATGTCGAATATTTAATAAGCAGTGTAGATCACTTTTTAATGTTAAGTAGTTCACTTATTTTAATGGACCGTGTATAATTGTTGACAAGCGTATTTTGATTTTGTTAAGTGCATATATTAGTTCATCTTTATGATAACATTTGTGATAATAGTAACATTTGTAATAGTTCACATTTTTTGTCACGTTTTGGGTCACATTTGTGATAATGATAACCTTTATAATAGTTCACATTTTTGGTCACGTTTTGAGTCACATTTATGATAATGACAACCTTTATAATAGTTCACTCCTTCACACTTAGACATCATTCTTAATGGATAATGGGTTATGGTTTGTTGGTGAAGTCGTTTAATAGCTTTCACAATTTAATTTGAGTGATGTCATCTTGTGTCTTGTCGACTTGTTGCTTGGGTGCATGGGTATAGTTTTCTTGTCAATTAATTAGGTCTCCTAGCACGCTGAATTTTTCTTAGGTTATTGGTATAGATGTGTTATGTTGCGCTAGGGTTACCGTCATGCCCATTGCCTTGTGACGACATGATTCCTGATGAGGGGATCATTACGTGCCCTAATGGATAGAGGCGAATGATAAATTGGTTGGAGTCTGTTCTTCCTGATCTGGGTGTGTTTTCGTTGTATTGAATGTTGGTACTTGGTTTTGTAACACCTTAAGGCATTGGGTTTGCGTGACGTAGAATTTTATAGATCATGGTCATCCAAGCCATTGTGTTGAGTTGTCGACTTTGTCCTTTAGCTTGTAGGCGTTGTCTTGCTTGTGTCGGGAGGGTAGTCGTTTCTATCTGTCCATTGATGATCGCATGTTTTGTCCAGTTGAATGATGTTCTAGTGTGATGAGTCATTTTTCTCTATTGCATGATCTGTGTGAATTGTGTTTGTCATCAAGTTGTGATGTTTAACTGTCGTCGTTGTTGCCTTCTTGCTTCAAACAAAAAAAAATTCCACTTTCTTGCATCACTTGTAGTCATAACAATGGGGTCGTTACATATGGTATCAGAGTGGGTTCAACCCTACGATTGTGGATCACCATGCTTTTCCTTGTAGTAAACCCTTGAGTATTAACCTAGCACTAACTAAAACCTTTAACATGTCCATGTGGTGATATCGATTAGAGGACGCCACAGAGGTTTGCAGCGTGGTGTCGTGGAAGGAGGTGCGACGCCTCCAGAAGTGCTTGCGCCCTCGGAGTCTAACCCCCAAGGGGAGGAACAAGTCCTTGGGCTGGATCCGATTGTTGTAATGGATGATGATGGCCTGATAAGGTCATTTCAAGGAATGTCAGAGGCCTTCATCCACTTTTTGTACTGAGAGGAGGCCAGGGCACATGTACCCCTAAGGGTCCATAGTGTGCTCAACCAGTACCATTAGCTTTCACCGAGAACTCGAGAGGGATAATTTATTAAGTCCATGAGTGTTGCAGATGGCTTAGCCGTTGAGGCATGGTTGGATAATATGGCGATGTTCCTTGAAATTCACGACTACCTCCAACATGAAGGTTTGCTTGGTGGTCTTTCAACTAAAGGGGAGTGCTCTTTTATGGTGGAAGATGCTCCTACCACATTTGAACATGGTCGTCGAAGAAGTGTCATGGGAACTATTCGAGCAACGATTACAAATGGGGTATCTTTCTGAGGAATTCATTGAGGGTCAGTTCGATGGGTTCAACGCCTTATGACAGGACGGTCGTACGATGCCCGAGTACGAGGCCCATTTTTGGAGTTGCTTTGGTATGCTCCGCAACAAATTACCAAGAAACGTGAGGTCAACAAGTTTGTGTTTGGCCTTAATTTTAGGATTCAACTTCTACTTCGAGTACCAAGAGTACTGGACTGAATAAAGGGTGTTGGACATGTGGGGAGCCACATTACTAGTGCGACTACCCAATGGAGAGGACTAGAGCATTTGGATCAGTCGGACCCACTACCATGGGAGATTTGGGCAAGGCCCATCGGATTCATGCAGTAGTGAATAACAGCCAGGCAAAGCACCAGTCGATTGTGCTCGAGATGTCAAGTACCATCGCTGACCAGACCCTTAGTATTTTGATAGATCCCGGTGCTACGAAGAGTTTCATTTCTGGTGCAGCACTAAAATGAATTAAGGTAAAGGAAAATGAACATGACGGGTTTATCTTTGTAGAAATGGCTTCTGGAGCCAAACATAAGGTTGGTGGGAAGGTTACGGGCTATAGCCTTAACCTAGGAAAGTTTTTCACTAGGGCCAACTTGTACATCATGATCTTAGGATATTATGATGTCATGATCGGTATGGACTGGTTGGAATCGCATGAGGTGATAATCAATTGTAAGACAAAATGATTGAGATTGGTCAATGACGAGGGACAAAGAGGCATGATTATAGGTCAGAACTAGGGAATCTCCTTGAGGTTCATATATTCTTTGCAGTTATGAAAGAGCATGCACAAGGGATGTAAGATTTATGAGATCCTTGCATTAAATGAGAAGGGAGTAGAGAAAGTTCTAGAAAACCTTTCGATGGTAAGAGAGTTTGCGGACGTCTTCCCTAAGGATTTACCTAGGATGCCACTAGAGAGGGAGTTGGAATTTACCATAGAACTGAAACTGGGGACCGAACCGATAGAAATAACACCTTATTGGATATCGAACCTAGATTTATAGGAGTTGAGAATGCAACTGAAGGAGTTGTTGGACCTAGTACTTATACGTCCAAGTGTGTCACCATGGGGTGCACCTGTTATTTTCATCCGAAAGAAGGATGGGTCGTGGAGACTCTACATCGACTACTGTCAATTGAGTAAAGAAACAATCAAGAATCAATATCCATTGCCAAGGATTGATGATCTGTTGGATCAATTGAAGGGTGCAACGGTGTTTTCAAGGATTGACTTGAGATCAGGGTATCAATAGTTAAGGATCAAGGAAGACGACGTCCCTAAGATCACCTTTGAGATGAGGCTTGGACTTTACAAGTTTATTGTTTTACTTTTTGTACTGACAAACTCCCCTGGGGTATTTACGACTTTGATGAACAGGGTGTTCTGCGAATACATGGACAAGTTCATCCAAGTATTCATTGACGATATTTTGAATTACTCCTGGACATTGGAGGAGCATGACGAGCACTTACACTTCGAACTACAGTGTCTGCGAGAGAACAATTTGTATGGGAAATTGTCTAAATGCTTGTTTTATCAATCAAATATTCACTACTTAGGGAATGTCATCTCTGGTGAAGGTATCATCATGGATCCAACAAACACCGAGGCTATTATGGAATGGAATGCGTCAATGAATGACCCCGAAGTGTGCAATTTCATGGGTTTAGTGGGATACTATCGAAGGTTCATTGAGGGTTTTTCGAAGATAGCAAATCCAATTGCGAAATTGCAGAAGAAGAACAAGAAGTTTGTTTGGACTGAGAAATGCGTAGAGGCATTTTGGAGCCTCAAGGATTTGTTGATGACAACACTGATACTATAGGTCCCTGGCATGGATGTAGGATTCTTGGTATGCACTGATGCATCCAAGGAAGACTTAGGCAGAGTCTTGATGCAAGATGGTCGAGTGATCGCTTACATCTCGAGAAAGTCGAAAAGGAATGAGGAGAACTATGCGACACATGATTTGGAGTTGTTATCCATTGTTTACGCCTTGAGAGTTTGGAGACACTACCTTATTGGACAAAATTTGAAATAAAAATGGACCATGTGAACTACAACATGTCTTTACGCAAAGACACTTGAACGCGCGACAACGACGTTGGTCGAATTTTCTTAGTAAGTATGATTTCAAGATTACTTACATAAAAGGGACAGTGAACAGAGTGGCAAATGCAATGAGTCAAATACCATGCATATTTTCGGKGATGCCTCTTCAGACAAATCTACTTGAAATGTTTCTAATTTTACAACACAATGATGACTGGTACAAAGAGGTCAAGGATTTTATCAAACAAAACACAATGATGGTACCAAGATTTGAAGGATTTACGTTTGACAATGACAGATTATTGAGATTTAAAATTTGAATTTACGTACCGCCCAATGACGAATTGAGGATTTTGATCCTAAACGAGGCTGACAGAGTAGTGTACATGGCTCACCTGAGAGTCACGAATATGAGGGAAAACCTTAAACCCTTATTCTTATGGAAAGGAATGAAGGGTGACATAGTCAAATACATGGCCATATGTCTATAATGTCAGCAGGTGAAGGATGAACATAGACATCTAGGAGGATTACTACAACCACGCGCTATTCTAGAATTGAAATGGGGGGGTCATCTGGTGGATTTCATTGTTGGATTACCACTGACGACAAGGAGATATGACTCTATTTTTGTGGTAGTCGACACTATGAGGAAGAGTGCTCATTTTATTCCTATGCATATGATGTATCAATCATCTGACATAGCTCGAGTTTTCATTAGAAAGATTGTGAGGTTGCATGGCATGCCTAAGAGGATTATATCCAATCGAGAATCAGTGTTTACTAAACGATTTTGGACTAGTTTCCAAGAGGTGTTGAGAACCCAACTAAACTTTAGTACTGCGTATCACTCGGAGACAGACATGCAGAAAAAATGAAGAAACCAAATCTTGGAGGATATGTTGCACATGTACATGATGGACCAACAGAAGCGTTGGGAGGAATTCTTGCCACTAGTATAATTCACATATAACAACAGTTATCAAAGCACCATTAATATGGAGCCTTCCGAGTTTATTTACGGGCGACTATGTCAGACACCTTTGAGTTGGGATCAACTTGAGGATAGGGTCCTGGTGGGACCGGAAGCGATCCAAGAAAAGGAAGATCAATGCAAACTATAATACCAAGGATAAATGAAGTGTAGGATTGATAGTAGAGTTATGTCAATGTGCATCTTGTCGATCTTAGTTATGAAGTTGGTGATCAAGTCATCTTGCGGGTGAAACCACATAAGATTTCGATAAAGTTTGGAAAGGGTGATAAAATCTCTCATAGGATCGAGGGATCCTATGAGATTGCGAAAAAGAGAGGGCCTGTGGCCTAATTGACTAGCCTTGCCTGATTCCTTGAGGCAGACACATAATGTCTTTCACGTCTCTATTTTGAGACATTATGTTAGTGATCCTGCTCATGTTGTTGACATGAGTTCCTTGTAGGATCGGACGAGGGTGCGCTCATGGAAAATCCAATCTGTATCATGGACCATCACATTCGACAAATATGGTGTCGAATAGTAGATGAAGTCAAGGTCCAGTGGGACAACTATTGTCCACACTCGTCGACCTGGGAGAACACATATGATATGCATTAGCAGTGTCCATTTTTGTTTGATACATAGACTTATGATACTGTGATACAATTTATTTCGGCACTTATATACTATGAAACTTTGGGACGAAGTTTAAAACAAGAGGAGGTGTGTGTAACATACCGCTCTTGCGCACACTAAACGAACTTATTCTTTGAGGACACTTGCTTTAAAGTGATCCAGATTATTATACGATTGGTCGTTTGATTATGATTATGAGATATTATGGATTGATGATATGTTATTTGGTTTTATTACATAGACATGTGTTATTGACTGGGTTCTCCTAAGTGTCCAGGGATTTGGACCTCTAGGATGCAGAGGCATTGATGAAACCCCTTCGACTCCAGACCGAGTCAGGGAGTGGACTGTTGGGTTGAATATTGTTGAAGTGACATATGTACATATGATTAGATGTTATGGTGATGATTATTATGATGACATGATTTGTTGATTGATCCAGGTTGACGATAGATTTTTTACCAGACTCACATGTGGAGTAGAGGGGTCACGCGCAACAACTAGAGACTTTGAGGAAGAGGTGTGGGAGAAGCGCTGCCACTTCCTACTAGCACTCCCATCATGGCTTGAATTGTAGGTTAACAATTACCTAGTACCTAGTTAGAGAAGACCCACGATGTCATGAGGGCATACTGTGACAGTCGCTCACGATGATTCTAAGGGGCATGCAATAAGGCAGGGGCCTTATTCCTTAGAGGTCCTTAGTCTCCCACAAGATCACGTGGTAACGTATTGACTCCAAGGGTTATTTATGTCTACCAAGTCAATCAAGAGGTGAGTGGCACCCTTGGAGCATGTAGTGCGTCCTGAAGGGCACGTCGCATAGGGAAAATATAAAGAGGTGAGTGGCACCCTTAGAGCACGTAGTGCGTCTTGAAGGGAATGTCGTACAAGAAAAACAGAAAGAGGCGAGTGGAACCCTTGGAGCACCTAGTGCATCCTGAAGGGCACATCGTGATTTTAACTGGTAAGTGAATAAACCTAGATGACCTTAAAATGAAAGATGTGATAAGTAAGATTTAAAAACAATTTCCCTAATAGAAATGTCACTGAGCCTAATGAAATTAAAATCTAGGTCTAAGTAGAACATGTGGTCAAATAATAATAATAATAAATATGAAACTTAATAATAATAATAATAAATATGAAACATGTGCTAAATTAATTTTTATTTAAAAAGGAAAAAGAGGGAAACTTAAAAGAAATATGAAACTTAAAGAAAAAGGGGAAACCTAAAGAAAAGGGGAAACGTAAAGAAAAAGATGAATGTCTAACTTAGTAAGGAATCTTGCCTTGGGAACTTGCTATTTATGAACTCAACCAGGAATTAAGTAAGGTGTAAGTCATTTAAGATTTGTAAGGGAATATTGGGACACCAAGGAGCATTTTTAGGAATGTTTTTAGGTGGGTGAGGGAAATAGGAATAAATAAATAATTAATAAAATTGTTTTTCTGGTGCAACTAGGGGATGGGTGACATGTGTACGGGGGAGGTTTTTTCGAAATTAATTAACCGAAAAAGGAATTTAATGAGAATTTGGGAAACTAATTGCTTAAAAACTCTATAAAAAGGATGGAGGAGGGGGAGTATGGATCTCATCTTTTTTCATAATGTTACGCTGCTGAATTTTTGTCTTGACTGAACTTCTCTTGTGGGAGTTGGGATACCCAGCTCAGGTAACAAGTGGTATCTCGACCTTGCGAGGCAAGCTAAGTTCTAGTAGTTCTCTCGTATTGTGTATGTGGCCCCTTTGTGGCTCGAGGGGTTTAGGGAGAAGAAGAGTACCCCTATCGTTGGGTGGGAGGTACCGGTGAGGTCACATCAGTTGGAAAGTGGGAGCTGGATAGAGCATGTGTGGGACAATGACTCGGAGCTTTCGCATTTGACTACGATACATATGTGTATATTTTGAATGGTAGTTTAATATTGTTCCTGCGCTTTCAGTACTGTACTTGTATTGTGTAAATATTATGTTTGATTCAATGTTTATAATCAAGAACTTAAAGTCATACCAGCCTTATGCTCACTGTATTTTGAATTGATTCCCTTTGCGAACCCAAAATCTGATTACTATGACTTCTCTGTGTTTTTTTTTATTGATTATTACGAAGAAATTTGTGTTTTCCCATTATGCCTTTAGTTATTAGTCTGTTCCTGAGGAGTTGGCCAGGAGACGAATTGACAGTTTCCACTTCAGTGTTTAAAGATCTATAGATTCAAATGCCCTACTTTCCTGTGCACGGATAATAAGTGAAGGATAAATTTCGCTCAGTTATCAACCCTTACTTATCTCTATGTTTTTTTCTTATGATTAATCTCAATTCCTTGTGCCTTCTTGTGATCAATTAGTATCTACGTTTTGTTGATTCCTCTATGATATATCCATCTCTACGTTTCCTTGAAATATTATCTCTGCATTTATTGAATGATTACAACTGCATTTCCTTGAATGATTATCTCTGCATTTCCTTTGAATGATCACCTCTACATTTCCTTGAATGATCAACTCTGCATTTCCTTGAATGATCAACTCTGCATTTCTTGGGATGTTTAAGATATGCATTTGAATGATTAATCTTTGAAGGAGTAATCTAAAGAAATCAATTTTCCCATATTATTTTTACCCAAACATTTTTGCCAAAGCATCACTGCGTTTTATGACTGGGTGTGACAACGTTGATTTGTCTTCATTTGAATGGCAGCGAATCCCCCCTTTTTTTGATTGAATGACACAAAAATTTTATAATGAATGACAACGAGTTGTTTTTAACTTGAATGATACTGAATTTATATATCAAATGACTGCTATCTTGTATATATTTTTACCAGCAAATTTCATAGTCGATATACCTGCGTTTTTAAATATTGTTGAAAACATATCATTATAATACCCATCTTAGCATAGCATAAACCACAATGATATATGACTGTGTTTTTTAAATGATATGTTTGCATTCCTTTTTAAATGATATGTGTGCATTTGCATTTTATTTGATATATGTATGTGAATTGTATAGGCCTACGAATTTATACATACGTTTGATTTTTGTTATGATTAAACACATCTAATCCATGTTGCGATTTAGTTGGGTAGAGATCCTTTTTTGGTAGAGTCTTAAATTCACTTTAAATGTGATCACAAAACTATTTGGGTGGGTGAAGATTCAATTTTTGGGTAGAGTTATAATTTCGATTTTAATTATGTTCACACAATGATTTGTTGGGAAGAGATCCAACTTTGGTAGAGTTTTAAATTCACCCGTAAATGTATTCACACAACGATTTTGCTAGGTTGCAATGTTATGGATATATTGATATTGGTATGTTGGACAACGTTTATTTATAATTGGCAACCAATTTATAAATAGACAACAAATTTATATATATATATATATTCAACAACAAATTTTATATAATAGACAACAAGTTTTTATACATAATCAACAACAAATTTTATACTTGATGATGACAATTTTATATGTTTCGTAAACAAGACACCAATATTGCTAGATAACCATTTATATACAGAAGCCTATCCATATTGTTAAGGTACCTTAGACATCGATATCATTTAACTGTGCATTATTTAAACTGACAGATAAATATGTTATTATTAAGGTTAAACAGAGATTTAATTAGTAGATAGCAATATTGTGTACTTAAACAACAATAATATAGTCAACAATGTCGAATATTTAATAAGCAACGTAGATCACTTTTTAATGTTAAGTAGTTCACTTATTTTAATGGAATGTGTATAATTGTTGACAAGCGTATTTTGATTTTGTTAAGAGCATATATTAGTTCATATTTATGATAACATTTGTGATAATAGTAACATTTATAATAGTTCACATGTTTGGTCACATTTTGGGTCACATTTATGATAATGATAGCCTTTATAATAGTTCACATTTTTGGTCACGTTTTGGGTCACATTTATGATAATGATAGCCTTTATAATATCTCACTCCTTCACACTTAGACATCATGCTTAATGGATAATGGTTTATGGTTTGTTGGAAAAGTCGTTTAATAGTTTGCGCAATTTAATTTGAGTGATGTCATCTTGCATCTTGTCGACTTGTTGCTTGGGTGCATGGGTATAGTCTTCTTGTTAGTTAATTTAGTCTCCTAGTGTGTTGAACTTTTCTTGGGTTATTGGTATAGATGTGTTATGTTGCGCCAGGGTTACCATTACGCCTATCGCCTTGTGGTGGCATGATTCCTGATGAGGGGATCATTGTGCACCCTGATGGATAGAGGTGAATGATAACCTGGCTGGAGTCTATGCTTCCCAATGTGGGCGTTTGTTCATTGTATTGGTTGTTGGTACTTGTTTTTGTAACGCCTTAACGTAGAGGTTTCTAGTTCCTAGTTATCCAAGCCACTGTGTTGGGTTGTTGACATTGTCCTTTAGCTTGCAGTCATTTTCTTGCTTTTGTTAGGCAGGCAGTCATTTCTATCTGTCTATTGATTATCACATGTTTCATCCAGTTGCATGATGTGATAGTGTGTTGAGTAATTATTGTCTATTGTCTGATCTATGTGTGTTGTGTTCGTCGTCAAGTTGTGTTGTTTAACTATCGTCGTTGTTGCCTTCCTGATTCAAACAACAACAAATTACACTTCCTTGCATTGCTTGTAGTCATAACGATGGGGTTGTTACACATGACATCATAACGTTAAACCTTTTTTTTTCATTTTTCTTAACAATATATTTATTAAAATAATTTTAAAAATTTATATGATATTTTAATTATATATTCAAAATAAAAACATTTATTTACAATTAGATATGGTATAAGGATGGAGAGTCTTGGCTAAGTCATTAGAGAATCATGGAAAATACCATTTTGCAGAATAAAAATACCATTAAAAATATTATTAAACCAAAATTTAAAGAGAAAATGCAACGTGATAAAGAGTTAGAGGAAAAAAAAAATTAAGGTATTATGAGGAGGTAATCAACCCAGATCTAGAAGATCAAAATTATAGCTATGTTCTAACAAGTGTAAAGAAAAAAACAAGTATTTCTAAAATAAGAACAAATTCTCATGAGCTCCATAGTGAAACCAAGATTCTGTCACCTTTGTGACACTAAGAAGTTTGAAGATGAAAAACACTTTTGCGAGTAATCCCTTACCTTCTTAATAAGGTATGATAAACCAATTCATTCTAAGTGGACGTTAATCATCATCATCGTCATAATTAAATTATTTTCATATAAATGATGAAATGTGTTTCTTCCTTGGAGGTCACCCAAAATCGAGAGGGGCTAGGGTATATACACGTCAGTGGACTTTAATAGTCAAAATGGTTGTGACTAGGGGATCTCTTCTCCCACAAACAAAGGGGTCTCATACACCAATTTGGTGGATGACTTGCTTGTGACCTTAAAATTAGATTATATTATAATTATATAAAAACTATTATATATAAAAAGAAAAAGAAAGATTCATATTTACACATTAATAAAAATATTGAAAATATGATGTTTATATATAGAGAGTTATTTTTTTTTCTTTTATGCTTGGATCTATTTCTAGTTAAGATATTGAGAGCATTTCTATGATTAGATACCTAATATGCAAGATAAATAATATGGATGACAAGAGGCTCCCCAAAAGTGCTTCAAACTCTATCCAAAACCACCAGAAGGAGATGGAATAAAGATGTGGAATAAAGAAGTCATGAATATCCATAATATTACAAATATTATCACTTCTAAATTTAAGGAGAATATGTGGTGTGATAAAGAATTAGTGGATAAAAAGAAATTAAGATACTAAAAGGAGGTGGTCAACCCTAATTTAGAAATTAAAATTTACCTCATAGTTTTGAGGAGTGAAAAGAAGAAAATAAGCATTGCTAAAATAAGAACAAAGTCTCATGAGCTACATAGTGGAGTTGGACAACTCCCAAAACATAGTGGGATATCCCAATTTAAAAATATTTTCCACAAAACAGACTTTCTAAGTCACCAAATATGGTGATCTTGAAATGCTTCTCTCAATATTTTTTGAACATAAAAATACATTTAAAAAAAAAAATCATTATCATTATAATAATCCATGATTAGTAATTAAACATTATTTGTGGCTGGATCTTTTATTTTTTGGTTGAATATTGAACACCTTTAAAATTAGACATTATATAAATTTGATTTTTTCTAATTAGTCAAAATGACAAAAAGGAAAATGAGTATTTCTTATATTAAATCTAAAAATAATAATTTTGAATTTATGAAATTGTAAATATTAATTATTAACATTGTAAAATCAAATTTTAATAATAATAATGCTAAATCAAAAAATCATTGTAAGAACTTTAACTATGTTTATATAAAAAAATGAATTATTTTTATTTTAATATTGTATTAATGTTGTAATGTTTATTAAATTATATCTAAATTATTAATCAAATTTTTTTATCAAAAAAACGTTTTCTTATTAAACTCCAAACAATTTGAAAAGAAAAAGAAAAGTTGTTTCTTTATTAGACCCTACATAGTTTTAATTGCAAAGTAGAATAGAGTTAGTTTGAGTCTTCGTGGGAAAGAGTGTAAAAGATCACGAAAGGGAAAATACTTTTTTCCTTTTGGAAAATTCATAGGTAAGATGATCACCTCAATAGACTAAAGCAATGAGGGATTAATAACCAATAAAATAAATTAAATTTAGTGGTATCCTTAATACTTTTGTTTGTAACATAAATGTAACATAATATGATAAATATATGATTAACAATGAGATTTAATATATCTAAATGCATAGAAAATGAATAGTATTCGATAAAAGATAATTTATATAATAAAGAATAATAACATTATTGTTTATGCAAAGAAGACAATGATATGAATAAAGTAAAAACAAGTAACAACATTTAGCATAAAACATTGTAAAAATAAGCTTAAAAAGTAAAGTGTTCAATGTCAAATAAAACTTAGTAAATAAGTGAAATGTTCAATGTAGACGTTAGCATATGTGAGAAGCAATGCAAAGTGTTTGCAATGAAACCATTTACCATGAAATTGTGTAAAAATAAAAAATAAGCATACAGATATATTAAAAAATAAGTATATAAAGTAAACAAAATTCTTCTATGTATATGCTTAACTTACAAATTATTGCTAAACATATATATCTTCCTTATAGATATATCTTCGGCACAAATTACAAGTGATGTAATTTGCATGATAAAGAATTGATTTATGACATGTCCATTTGCTAAGATTCCACCTCAAATATTTGACACTTACTTGGATTTATTTTAAGTAACAATATTTATTATAAAAAATAAGTATACAAAGTGAACAAAATGTTTCCATGCATATGTTTAAATTAAAAAATATTGTTCAGTGTAACAATGTTTCTTTTTTTTAAGTAAAAAAGGGAGGATCCTGTTATATTAAAAGTACAGGCTTACCAAGTCTTTTGGAGTGCCCGTTGTCCCGCCAAAAAAAAATCCGAGATAGCTGGCCTCCCATGCCACTTGTTTTCATATACACAAAAAAAGAGACCAGGCTGCCATTTTTCCTGCCTGAAGGAAACCAAGACGTATGGCCACCATTAGTTTGAAATTGTTCCAAAGCATACTAATAGTCTATCTGAGCTAGAGCTCTAGTTCTAGGAAAAAGAAAACTTCTAACTATGAACATTCACAGTAGCAGTTACCCGGTGACTTCATCATCTTCGTCCTTCATTCCCAATCTAGTTGGAAGCACGAAGGGTTGTGCACACGTAGGGTATTGTTGTCCTGGTGATGTGTTTGAATAGGTCGCATACACCATGTCGAGGCACTGAATGATTTGGAGGAATCTATAGATTTGGTCATCCACCATGTTGTGTGTTTCAAAGATCAGTTCCAAATGCTCTGGGTGTAGGAGTGGAGGCTGGTAATGCCATTCTACCTGAGTGAAGGAGAGGGGAATTGGCTTCTGGACTCTGCTATCCTTCGTTTCTTCATTCACGTGGCTAGCTTGCTGTCCTCATGATGCAGGAGCATCTTTCCATGCCAGCCAGTCAGCCACGTCAGCGCGCACCCATTCAGGGATGAAAGGGAGGCGCAACCTCATTTTGAATTTGAATTCAATGTAAATTAATGTCTTAGGCTGGTGAGCCATGAATTCCATACCTTTGCGCAGGCTGTAGATAAGATAGGCATTTATTGAGATCTAGTTCTGGATAGCAGACTAGACAGCCATTGATTGTAAATCAATAGGGTAGGTAAATCCTGGAGGGAAGCCTTCGATGAGCACCTCAGGTAAAAGAGATTTCAGATCTCATTTTGTAAAGGGGGGTCTGGTAGAGTAGAAGAGAAGAGACGAGAGAGAGCTTGAGGGACACCATTGTAAATTATTCAGGCATTTGCCATTATTTAATACAAA
>SNQJ01S0013514.1:141115-165440 GCA_010110895.2 Picea sitchensis
CTAGACATCTACACATGCACATACTCCACAAAGCCAACACTTGGTAAAATTCAAACCTTTCTACAAATAATTCATATCACTCATTGTCCCCCACCCCCGCACTTTGTTTATTATAAAAAATAAGTATACAAAGTGAACAAAATGATTTTATGCATATGTTTAACTTTAAAAAAATTGTTGAGTTGAAATTGTTTTAAGTAACAATGTTTGTTATGAAAAGAAAGTAAAAACATCTGACATAGGACTTAGTAAAAAGAAGTATGCAGAAGTGAATATGTAGAGAAAGCAATGTAACATGTACTCAGATATATCTTCCAAACGTCTGCACAAGCATATGCCCCGCATTGCCAACACTTAGTCTAATTTGAACCCTTGTGTGGATAATTCATACCACTCATCCTCCCACACTCTGACACTTCCTTACTATGTACTTCCAAGAGTTCCAGAAGATGGATTTTGGCCGATGATTTTATTTGCATGATAAATGATTGATTTATGGAAATTTAATATTCTAAATTTCCAAGACTAATTATCGATACTTAGTTGAATTATTTTTAAGTAACAATGCTTATTATAAAAAAAAAGTATATAAAGTGAATAAAATGCTTTTATGCATATGTATAACTTAAAAATATGTTAGTTTCCTTGATGTCAGCATTTAATGTCGTCATAACAACCTATGAAGTTGATAATAAACAAACATTAACTTAAAAATTATTGTTAAACATATATATATTCTGTACAGACATATCTTTGGCATAGACATACCATTTGCACATATATATCTTTCATACGTCCGCACAAGCATATGCCGTGCACAACCGACATTTAGGATAATTTGAACTCTTGTGTGGATAATTCATATCACTAATCCACCCACACTCCTATACTTTTTTTTATTATAAAAAATAAGTATGTAAATTGAACACAATTATTTTATGCATATGTTTAACTTAAAAAATATTGTTGAGTTGAATATATTTTATGTAACAATGTTTATTATGAAAAAGAAGTAAAAACATCGGGCATAAAACTTAGTAAAAGGAAGTATGCAGAAGTAAAGATGCATAAGAAGTAATTTAACATGTGCAAAAATATATCTTTGGGATGTCAGCACAAGCATATGCCCTGCGAAACCAACACTTAATCTAATTTGAACCCTTGAACGGATAATTCATATCACTCATCCTCTCACACTTTGTTTATTATAAAAATTATGTTTATAAAGTGAACAAAATGATTTTATGCATATGTTCAACTTAAAAAATATTGTTGAATTGAATTTATTTTAAGTAACAATGCTTATTATATCAAAACAAGTAAAAACTTCTAGCATAGAACTTAGTAAAAGGAAGTATGCAAATGACTGAAGAGATGAAGGACCGTCGAAAAGAAAAGCAATTCTGAAACTTCTAACATGAAAGGAAAACTGCTTTTGTAAATGAGAAGAATGGAAAAGAAGATAGTGTATAAGGAAATTTTTTATGTACTCAGCAATGTTCAATGAGTATTGGAAATGTTCAACCATAATTGAAAATATGTTGAGCAACATAAATCCTGCTACATTTTTTAATACAATTAAATGCAGAATGGTAAATTTTGATGGTAGGAAAAATTAAAAAGAAAACTAACAATCGAGCGAGTTTCTTAAGTAAACATAGACAAGGAAAGAAATGTCTGAAAATGAACCAAACATTATTCTATCGAGTTTTCACAATATGATACAAAATTTACTAATCATAGCATAGAGGTCAAAATATCATTTGGAGGAATGAAAGCCAACGATTAGATATGCACAAAACAAGATATTTTATTGAAAAAATATAAAGAATGAACACAGACTTGAAATTATGTTTGAAATTGAAAGTCCATAAAATTAGTAGATATGTATGCCAAAACAATACCTTTGAAAGTTAAAAAATATATATAATTGTCTTTTCAATAATATCTGTAAATGCCAAAATAGTTCTTCAACAAGCTCAAAAAATACTCAATTTTATTTTAAATAAGGTACATAAAAAGTGATGCAGAACAAGATCTGGTTATGAAGCTAGGGTTTACACTCTGACAACGCCGCAGAGGACTACGGCCACAAAATAATGGCCCCGCAGGGGCTCCCGCAAGGCCAGGGGGAGGCACCGAAGGGTGTCACTTACAGCCAAGTAACGACCAATGAAGATCCGACAACCCGCGTGAAGCAACCAACCTTTGAAACGCCTCCAGAGTTGCACGCGCAGTTGATAGTTGAAGGAACATTCAAAGATCGGGACACGGATATGGACCCGGCTAAGGAAGATAACTCTGCTCAAGCCTTGGCTCCTTGGATTCCCAGTAAGTGCCTACCACAAGCCCCCATCGCCCCAAAATATGTTATCAACTCGCCCCGTATAGAGGAGCAAAAACAATATATGCAAGATAATGCACTGATAGGAAAGTTCTTGGGGCTATGGCCCTCGGAAAGAGAACTAATCAAATGGATACAGTACTGGTGGAGACCAAAAGTTCATTATGATCTCCAACTAGGATCGAAGGGTTTCTTCACAATCATCTTCTACAATCTCGAAGACAGGAACCGTATCTTTGATGGAGGGCCCTACTTTTTTAACTCCGCAGGACTCTTATTGAGATTCTGGACAGAGAAGTTTAGCCCTGAAAAGGAAGATTTCACCCATGCGCCGGTCTAGATCAGGCTGTACTCTCTTCCCCGGGAATTTTGGCTGGAGGAATTTCTAGCTGGCATAGGTAATACCATCGAGATTTATGTCAAGTCCTCTGAAGCAACTAAGCAGAGACAATACACATCCTATGCAAGAATCTGTGTGTATCTAAATATAGCCAAGCCGCTCCTAGGCTCCATTATGCTGGAATATCAGGATGAAGACTGGGCTCAAACTATTGATTACGAACATATACCCTTCCGCTACAAGAAGTGCCATGAGCATGGACATATCTTCAGGGAATGCCCACTCAACAACACGCCCAAGGAGGGGAAACCATAAAATGGCCAAGACAAGGAGGGCTTCACGCAACAGGCAGGCCACAGACGATAGGGCAGCAGAAAGCAACCAACCCAGGTAAGTAAAGACCCTTCCACCAGCAATAAATATGCAATTTTACAAGATACTCCAAAGGAATCTCCAAACACAGCCCACATTAACCCATCACCCCAGCACACGGCCTTTCAACCAAAGGGTCTTGAAGAGGAACAACCAAAAAAGAACAAGGAGTCGGAACTTCCCTCAATGGGGCCACTGAAGGACTAACTCGAGCAACTAGAGATAGAAGATGAACATGAGGAAATGGAGGTGGAAGAACAAGATCTAGCGGGGGTGGATCTAGAACACCTTGAGCATGCCTATCGACACCAAAAACTCTATACCATCCCAAGGGATCAACTCCGGAAGGTGCATAAAGTGTTCCTCAACTCCTCGGCGGGCTCCTCTGCCCAAACCAACAAGGCACTGGGTATCCAAAGTAGTCAGACAAAAACCCCAAACAAGGCACAAAAAGATGAGAAAAAACGAGGACGAAAATCAACTAATAAGCTCATACAGGAAATCAGAAGCTTTATGGTAAACTCAGGGCAGATCCACCTGATCTCAGATAGCTTACCACCTCTCCTGCCCCCCCCAATCATCATGAAAATCATCTCTTGGAACATTAGGGGACTCAACGGTCATAGCAAACAGAAACTGCTACGAGATCTGATCATCGAAGAAGCACCAGATGTTGTAATGTTGCGGGAAACAAAATGTACCTCAGAGGAAATCAACCGACTACTCCCCTATTATTGGAAGCAGGGAGGATTGGTCTCAATTGATTTTGTAAGAACAGCTGGAGGATTGGCCCTCCTATGGAATACCAATACTGTCCTCTTGGATAACTTTTGCACCACCAGATGGGCCATCACAGCCGATTACAGGCTCATAGGATCTGACAAGCCAGGGCATCTAACAACTGTCTATGGACCGGCCACTCCAAGAGACAAACAAGCCTTCCTCCAAAGCCTAAGTTACCTATCCAGCCTCACACAACACCACAGGTGGATATTGGGGGGTGACTTTAATATCATACGCAGCCTGGAGGAAAAAAAGGGAGGCTCACGTCGACTAGATCAAGACATAGGCGACTTCAACAATTTAATAGATGACCTCAGGCTAATAGATTTGGAGGCCATAAATGGCGTTCATACATGGTCCAATAGTAGAACGGGTCTGCATCAGATCGCATGCAAACTCGACCGCTTCCTGGTATCAGAGTCACTCATGATGGACGGTATGGCCATAGAACCCAGCATTCTCAATCGCACTAGATCGGATCACTGGCCCATCCAATTATGGCTGGAAGTCCCATCCACTCCGGGGAAAAAACCTTTCCGATTCGAACAATTCTGGTTAGATCATCCAGACTTCCAAGAAAATATTCAAGGCTGGTGGAAAGAGGCGGAAATTCCCCATGGATCCAAGATGTATAGGTTCCAACAGAAGTTGAAAAATCTTAAGCAAAAGCTGAAATTCTGGAACAGACACACTTTGGGCAGTATCTTTGAATCAAAAAAATGGCTCACGGAGCAAATGGATGAACTACAATGCAGAATAAGAGAGCAGGGATTCACAGAGGAGCTAAAAGATCTGGAAGTCACAGTGAGCCAACAAATAGCAGAAAGGAAAAAGCAGGAGGAGATACCGTGGAAACAAAAGTCACGAATTCAATGGCTCAAGGAGGGGGAACGCAACACCAAATTCTTCCACAGAACTACTATCCAGAGAAGACAATCCAATAAGATAATGCATCTTATTACAGAGGAGGGGGAGACTCTTCACTCCCACGCTGACCTGGAAAATCATCTAGTTGACTACTTCCAAGACCTTCTCAAGGAACCCATTCCAGACCGTAGTGAAGCCATCAACCAGATCACTAGACACGTACCCATCCTTGTGACTCAGGAACAAAATGAAGCACTCCTCAGGCCCTTTACCATCGAAGAAGTAGACCAGGTGCTACAAGATACCCCTAAATGCAAAGCTCTGGGCTCGGATGGCTTCACCAACGATTTCTTCCACTACTGTTGGCCGATTATTAGAACCGAGGTTTGGGAAATCCTGGAAGACTCAAGGATTACAGGAGAAGTCCTACGGGCTTTTAATGCAACCTTCCTTTCCCTTATCCCCAAAGAAGGGAAAGCGAATAGATCAAAGCAATACAAACCTATCGCCCTCTGCAATGTCATTTACAAACTCCTCACAAAAGTCATCGCCCGTAGACTCAAGCCGATCCTACCAACAATCATATCCCCAGAGCAGTCGGGATATGTTGAAGGTAGGCAAATCTTGGACAGCATCATCCTGGCACATGAGGTAATTCATTCCTTGCAAAAAACAAAAACCCCAGGGATGCTCTTAAAGTTGGACATTTCTAAAGCCTTTGAAAAACTCAGCTGGGAATATATGAAAGCAATGCTAATAGCATTTGGCTTCGATCAAAACTGGGTTACCTGGATCTTAAATCTCACCTCCTCAGCCTTCTTTTCACTGCTCATCAATGGGGTACCCTCGAAGCCCTTCTCCCCCTCAAGAGGTATTAGACAAGGAGACCCCCTGTCCCCTTTCCTCTTCATCATCATGGTGGAAGGACTTAGCAGATCTATTCACGCGGCTCTGGAAAACAATCAGCTAACCGTTCTACCTCTGCATGGCTTATCCCCGCCCATCTCTCACAGTCAGTTCGTGGATGATACCCTCCTAATGGGAAGCCCGACTGCTAGGGAAGCCAACTCTCTCAAGGGGATACTTCAAATCTTCTCTGCTGCCTCAGGTTTGGAATGCAACAAGGACAAGTCACAAATCTTCTTTTTTAATACCCCCCCTCTGATCCAGCGTCACATCTCGGAGATCCTGGGTTTCAACAGAAGCTCCCTTCCGTCCAAATATTTAGGCTTACCCTTAATTGAAAACGCCCACAAAAACTCTTCCTAGGAGAACCTCCTCTCTTCCTTCTCCAAGAGGCTTTCTTCCTGGACCTTTAGAGCTCTAAATCTGTCGAGCCGCCTCATTCTACTCAAAGTTGTCCTTCAAACCCTCCCAACCTATGCTTTCTCTATGTTAGCTGCCCCCATATCTGTCCTCAACACCATCAAAAGTCTGCAAAGAAATTTCCTCTAGCATGGTCACAACAGAGACAAAAAGCTCGCTTTAGTTAGTTGGGATAAACTATGCATGCCTAAGGATCAGGGAGGTCTGGGAATAAGAGATCCGTCCACAATGAACAGAGTCCTCAGTGCAAAAATCTGGTGGTGTTGGCTCAAAAACCCTACAGACCTTTGGGCCAAGTTATGGAGGAAAAAATATGCCCCTCATATGGCAGAGAATAACCTGATTCGCTGGAATGGGGATAACACGGGCTCCTTGATTTGGACAGCGGCCAAGAAGAATAGACAGATAATCACACAACATGCTTTCTGGGAGATAGGCAATGGAGAAACGGCTCTGTTTTGGCAAGATTCCTGGCAACACTGGCCCGCCTTAAACGCTGAGTTGTGGACCCGCGACCTGTGCACCCAGGCTACCGGTATGGGCCTAACAAAGGTAGCGGATTATTGGTAGAACGACCATGCAGAGGACACTTGGCGCTGTTGGCACCTGGATCGAAGGCGAATCAACTGGGCTCCACAAACAGACCTGACGCCTCTTCATGAATCTCTGCACAAAAGGAAAATACCCATACGAAATGGTGAAGACACTCTTAGATGGGGATACAGGCCACAGGGATCCTACAACACATAGGAAGCCTATCAACTCATAACCAGGACAGACCACGCCCTAGATATGAAGATTTGGGAGAAGATTTGGAATCTGAAGCACTGGCCGAAAATCACCCTTTTTCTCTGGCTGGTCTCACACTCAAGTATTCTCACCTAGGATAATCTTCTGAAACGGGGATTTACTGGACCTTCTATTTTCACTCTTTGTGGTGAGGCGGAGGAAAATTTGAACCACCTCCTCAACACTTGCTCATACACAGYGCAAGTTTGGGATCAAGTAGCGATAAGCATGCGCACTTCGGACCGTCTCAGAGACAGTGTCATAGAGACCCTCCTCAACTGGAAGGATCATGCTTTCTTCTCTCCCTATCTCAACAGGGTATGGCAGCTCCTACCTGGCATGGTCCTCTGGCACATTTGGAAAGAAAGAAACAGTAGAATCTTCAGAGATAAAGCTCATCCCTGGAATCTTTGTTGGTCACTTTGCCAACGCAACATTCGGGAAACCCTCCGCCTTAGACCTTGGACGGACGTAGACTTTGCTTGCCCACCAGTCGAGCTCCCTATCCTTTGGCTTTGGACTCCTCTTCCCCCCACTCAGACAACCTCCACCCCTTCGTCCATCCCCCCCCCGGATAAGCCCTTCGCACTGGTCTCCTCCCCCAAAAGATTTTCTCAAACTCAACTTTGACGGAGCCTCTAAGGGCAATCCGGGGGATGCAGGTTATGGAGTTGTCTTTCGAGATCATCTTGGACATATTTTAGCCATAGGCGCAGGACCCCTCGGGCATTCCACAAATAATGCAGCAGAACTCTGGGGACTCATTAAAGGTTTGCAAATGGCCTCACAGAACAACTATACAAAGCTCATAGTCGAGGGGGATTCTCAAGTGATCATTAGCCTGCTGCGAAGAATCCTGCACGGGGTCAACTCAGACAATATCTCGCCAAGCTAGAGACTCACTCACGGTCTGCAGCTCATAGCTGGATTGTTGCACCCCCACCAGGTGATCATCCCCACACACGTCAGAAGGAAGGCGAACCAGATCGCGGATGAATTGGCTAATGTGGGCATTGATTGGAGAGAACCAAACCTCCACTGCTACTCTACCTAGGACCCTGAGCATCCTATTCTCCAGCAATGCATACGAAAAGATGGATCAGTAGATGCCTCCCCGGATGGGGTGTTAGTGGATTCCCCGTGGCGGCTGCTAGAAATGAACACAACACACCGCAGCCCGGAGCCACGTGATGGGCCCGTGCTGCAGTACCATGCTATCCCGAAAGTGTAATGGAATTTATATTCCGCATTACTGCCGAAGCAAGGGGCATTTAAGCCACCCTTTTCTCCCACGCACCTTGTATAATGGCTCGGCTTGTTAGTTTTGGAATTTCACCCTGCAAGTGCTTGGACGGGCTCCCCCCTCCGCGACGCAATTATAACCAGGCTTGCACAATGGCTATCCTCTTCTTCGTTTATCCGCATCAATGGTCCAACCCTGTCCCACCCTGCTCACCTGCACACATGAAGGAAAGGTTAAGAGGGAAGCCGAAGCGGGGCTCACCCTGGAAGCCCCACAGACCCCCGGCCTCTCCCTCGGCCTCCCTCGTGACTGGTTCCTCCTCCCTCCCTCAAAGATTTTCCCCAGTTGCCACCTCGCCCCCTTTGCAATCCCTGCACTTTCACTCCACGCTAACACCGCCACCTTCGCAGCCTACGATTCTACATTCCATGGCTACCATCCAGCGAGGAATGACCCCAACTCCACGCTCTCCTCAGGACCCTCGACTGCATTTCATGGCGACAATGTCCTTCCCCAGATCCTCGAGCACATGGAGGAGTTCACCAGCAGCTTTTGGAGAATCCAAGCGAGCACGTCTCCACCCTACTAGCCACCTCGACAGTGATAATTTCAAAGAGCGATTGGGCATTCTATATGATTTGGTCTTTGAGCTCAAAAGGGAGATAGCGGATCTCAAATTTCGACTGCATGCCACAGAAGACAATGTCGCCACCTTTCTTCAAATCCTATCCACTATGCAGTCAGAGCTCTCCTTGGACCCAGCTGGCTCTTCTCCGGGGGAGGTCCCTGACATTGCAATGGATAACGTTCGGCGACAAGCAGTGGAAAAGCAGAAGGAAGTGGAACAAAGCAGACCAGGGGAGGACGAGGAGTGAAATGAACAACGCAGGGATGACCAGCTAGCCAACTTCGAAACGGAACCATGGATAGAGGACCTTCGCACCACGTGGCTTGGATAACAGACAGGTGTTTAGATTTCTTTTTGCTGGCCATCTAATGCCTTTAGGCTCCTAGTCTAGAAGCAGTTAGTAGGGTCTTTGTTTATTCTTTGAACATGCAACTTTTTCAGACCTGTGATTTGGAGGGCTGGCTGGACTGGTTTCCCCTCTGTTGGGGCAGTCCAGCAATTTCAGCCAGTATCTCACTGTATTTTGGCAACTCTTTTCAGCTCTAGCAGGCACTAAATATAATATACATACTTCTTACTTACAAAAAAAAAAAAGGTACATAAAAAGTGAACAAATTTGTCCAAACAGACTGGGATTAGGGCTCTTGTGGACCATTAAATAGAAGAAATACCTGAAACAAAGAAATAAAAATAGTTATAAATGGATGCTTGGTTTTGACAAAACATAGAACAAGCAATTTTGAGGTACTACAAATTGAGGAAATAAAAGAAGAGAAAAAGCAGGTGAAACACTTGCTTGAGTACTTACCAAGAAGAAAATGTAATGTTGCTTTGGTTTTTCTATTGTTTCTATGTATCTTCCTTTATAATAACTCTTACTTTGGACTATTGTTGAAATGTATATGGTTGTTATTATGGATTTGCAATCTGTACTAAGGAATTCTTCACCCAATCATTAATATACTCTTTGATTGATGGGATGGCTATTTCTTTCTTAACTTGAAGAGAAAAAATATCCTCTTGTACTTCTATGCATTCCATATGAACTTGGTCGATGACTGAGAAGTGGTATTCATTTTCATTAACAAATTTAATAAGGCATTGTTTCATTTCTTCATCGGAAAAATCATTGAGACTATCGAAGCTGTTAGCTAATGAGGTATTCATTGTCACCAAGTGAATATCAAGCTAGTATTTAGTGATTATGGTTGAATTCCTGAAACTTTACGGTCCATGTAGCTCCTTAACAACAAAAAAATATTTTAAAGTAGCATCTCCTCTCCTTTCATTGATTTTTTTGAAAGAAGCAATTGCATCTTGCTGCATATTTATTCGTTATTCCCAACCTTCCTTTATTTTCTTTATTCTTATGTTTGAGGGATGTACTTTTTGGTTACTTTGATAATCATTCATAGTAGTGACTCTTGCAATGAAATTATTTACCTTTATTTTATAGAAGGATTCATCATGCTGCAAATCTCTTCGCAAATATTCAATAAAATTTGTAATTCTTTGTGAAAGATTATGTAGGCTCGTACTAACCTCCCATGCATGTCTAATTATCTCTAGTATTGTATTAAGGTTTTCAAAAACATAGCCTCTAACTGCATTCAACAATTGATTTTTTTTTTGATCATCTTTGAGGTTCTAGGAGTACTTGGAAGAGTCTTCTCTACCGAGAATATGACCAATGGTTATGCAAAGAGGACCTAAGAGTCAATGCATCCTCAATCTCACTTATTCTCTTCTTCAATATAATGATTTGGAACTCTTGGTAAAAAATTGAATTGAAAAGTGCATCTCCTATGGAATGATGTAGTTTTTTGAGGGTACATGGCCGAACTCTTAAGATATCCACCACATCGCTTGATCTATGAACTATATTTTTGTTTTTGAGACTGAACTTGTCTATGTGCATTTTTATTTCATGTTTGTTGTATTGAGTATTGTGTAGGGTCAAGTAGTGTTTCTCAAACAACATCAGTTCTTCTCGTGTGAACTCTTTTGTAATATTTTGGCTTTATTCAATTCTCTGGGATACCCAATCGGGTAGCTCTATGTTATTGATGTACATATCATCAACATCTCTTGGAATTCATGGATCTTGCAAATTATATATATTTGGGGTTCATTTCCTTTTTTGTTGTGAAACGACATGTGTGCATTCAATATTGACATGACATGGTTGCTCCATGCCATCACCTCCAACACACACATCATTACTCTCTTCTTTCTCTAGATCTTGTTTTTATGTTCTTTTTCCAGAGGAGGATCTCTTACGCACCTAGGAATTGGAGGAAGACTAAACATTGGAAGTTATTTCCCCCCTTTGTCTTTCTTTGATTTACCTTTTGGTATTTGAGCTTATTTCTGTCGGAAAATCCTCACTGCATCCATTGATGTCCTTTTTTGTAGATGGATTTTCACTTTTTTCTTCATCAAATCTCATGAACATACTAATGTATCTTATGGGTTTAAAGTGTTGGGAAAATAGACCCTAGAGGTCAAAACGACCTAGAGGTTGTGCTTAATTTAGATTAAATTCATTAAGTGTTCCTGATACTTCTTTCATATGCCCCAATATTCCTTACCTTTGTCTTACCAACTCGAAAAGGAAATGCAATGAATTGTCTTTTTTATTTCTTGTCAAATAAAATGCACCAGGTTTTATACTCCCGACAAGCTTCAGAGACAAAACACATATCATAGAAAAATATATGAAGTAGAATGGGATTTTATTGGAAACCATATAGCCATATGTATGATTTTCCTCTTGAATGAAAATTCCATTTCCATTGAGAAATTCCTCAACTTCCTGAGTTATTCTCTTGTGATGTACCCTAACCAACATGTGTTTGAACTATGTAACAAAATTATCTTGTACAATGTAAAAATTGAATTGTTATTTACTTTTGCATAGCACCGAGTGTCAAAATCAGACTGGTTTGTTCTATATATTTACCCTTGCTTTACTAGGGAGACTATAAAGACATTGCATTAGACAATTGCAAACAAGAGATATGAAGTCATAAAAAAACTTCAAGTCCTTAATTAATTGGTCAACTTAAAAAAAAATTGATATGATATCACCTATGCCCATTCAAACATGGCATCTCTCTCAAAGGTAAAGTACAATGCACATAGTGTTGACATGGGTATGTGTGAATTCGATTGTCGTCCAAATACATGCATGAAAAAACATGAAAAGTCACATTATGGATCTTGTAGCAAATTTATATCAGTTGTTGAAAGGTTGGTCAACCTGTTTCCATACAGTAGAAGAAATTCTCTCAATATATTGGAACTACCTACCTGAGAGGATAGGAATGCGTCTTCTTCAACACGCTTAAGAGATTTATCTGCAAAAGGAATATGAAGCATTTTTTTGAACACCTTGGGTGTAAGGATGAATGGATTCTTTCCTTTTGTTGTGACCTTAATCATTCTTGTCCTAGAATTGAACCTTTGAGCACATTAGCATATGAGTTACTTGAAGTCAAAAAACTCAGGAGCACAACCAACGTTGACAAGCCCTATCATCCAAAGTTTGTCCGCTTTCTTTTCTTCTACACTATTATTCAAGAACCACTTGTAGGAGGTAGACCAATGGAAATTATTGTCCTCTCTAGCTAGTGAATTCACAATATCATAGAAAAAGGGTTGGTTTCTTCTCCTATTTTCCATACAACTGGTGTTTAAATCGACCTGAGATAGGTGAATTTTATGAATAATAGATTATAGAGATCCATTTTCTTTAAATCTAACTACATGATGTGTATTTACTAGGATGTCCTTTTTGCACATATGAAATATCTTTGGAATACACATAATCATAATTAGAAACCATTAAGTAGCTCGTAGAACAATGAGACATTTACTTTTCATCATTGTCGATTGCCACCCTTTTTTCATAAGTCTCACCAAATCAACTTATCATAAAATATTTGTTTTTAGTGTAGATTGTATTACTTGTCAAAATCTGGGATGAAAAAGTATTGGATCTATAGATGATATGAATGGTTGAATGTAATAGCCCAGGTTGACCATGGTTGTAATTGAGCATATAGGCTGGTGATCCATGATACTTTGAAGCCAAATTTCCTATGTGGTTATTAGGTTGGTGAGAGAGATACTAAAAAGGCCTATGGAACTATTTTTTGTATTATGTAGTCACTTGGATATTAATAAAATCACACAACTGTTGTGAACTGACCCAACAAAATAGTAAGATGGATAAATTCCATTGGAGAGGGAAAGGGGGATAAGAGTCTCAGGTTAAGGGGCTAATGCTAGGGGGGGATTGACCCAAGGGAATACTTTAATAATATTTCCCAAATTCACTTTATGGGATATATCAATTTATCCTAAGTTCCCAAATGAAAGGGAACAAATCACCAAGTGGGTGAAAAGGGGGATCATAATGTGGAAAGTGTCATTTTATGCACATGAAAATATATTGGGAAAACTTTGTGTAGTTTCCCATCTCTGCGATCATTATTACCATCGTGGAGAGGATCACTCTTTGATGCTACCATTCATATGCTACTTCCATCAAAATACCTAGAGTGAGGAATCCTTGGCGACATTTTTTCTGGTAATCAATTTGATGAGGCAGGTTGTTAGGCATGTGTGCTACTGAAGAAGTGAGTTGATCTGAAATTGAAGGCTTGTACAAAATGCAAGTGATATTTTATGTGACTTGGAAAATGGATCAATTTGCAAGAACATAGAATTTTCTTTAATTTAACATCACAAATTTGCATAATATAACAGAGATAACAACCATCAAATAACACACATAACACAACAAATGATAAAGGAGTTTACCCCTCTCCTGGGCTATATCTCTTGGTCCAACTTCCAATGGCCCTATTTCATTAAGTGTTCAATATGTGAAATACAATGATTTACAATGATCAAATTGAAAAAACAATGGCTCCAATGCCTCCAGAACAACCAAAAACCCCTGTATAGCTTCATTTTGCACATGATTTGGCAAATAAATGAGAAAGTTATCCCTCCTAGAAGTTTTTTTCTTCTCCTACAACAAAATCAATCTCCAGAATGCCCTTCCATGGCCAAACCTGGCCCTACGCTCTCAAAACCTAGCTGTGCACATAGTTCAGGCATGTGGCGTGCTTTTGGCATGCAATTAACGAAAATGTCATGAACCTCCTAAAATTCCTGGTCGCATGGGGGTTATGTGTCCAAGGGTTGGGCCCTATTGGCTGGTCCCCATATAATCTATGATCCAGGACACATGGGAAAAAATTTCAGGTGGTATGACTATGGGATAGGGATAATCCCTAGCCCACTGTCCCACCATGTGCACAGTGACTAGGGATGGAGCTTAGCCTCAGCCCTAGCACCAAATATCCCACCATGTGAACTTAAATATAGGTTGTTCCCTATAGGGTTAAGAAACACACTATAGGTGGACTTGTAGGCTTGTCCATGCTAGTTCACTTCTACTCAGAGGTCATGTTATTAAACCCTGAGGATTCTGACCAAACTTTTATTGTCTAGTGGGGTGCCACATGGCAACCCCTGGTTGGGCCACGTTGCACCCTGCCATTGGCTCATGTCAACACACAAGCCAACTCACCACTTCCACGTGTTGAAAAACCATGGGTCCACATCAAAACCTATTCAAATCACCTCACCATTCATCCCTATCCATTCATATTCCATGTGGAAGCACAATTTTCCAGTCAAATGCCACGTCAGTTGTACAGACTGTACAAACTGCACAGTTAACAAAAATTTTCCATGTTTGGGAAAACAGTCAAAACATGATAAATTTTCCATACAAATTATGCTTGATCTTGTTCAAGTTGTGTTGGGATCGTGAGGATGAGATATGTGCAATGAAACCATTTTCAAGCACTTTCGAACACTTTGATTTTTGACCACTTTTTTGATCCCCCAGATCATGGGTTGTCAAGTGTGTATGTTGTTGAAGTGATTTTTCAGGCCCACATGACATTGAAGAAGCAGGTTTTCAGTCCCATATTATTTTGAAGAGGCGGGTTGTTAGCATCATATGTTTTTGAAAATCATCTTGTCAGGCCCATAACCATTCTCCCCAGGTGAGAGAACTGCTGGGAATTGTTTTCCCAAGGTGCCAAGTTGTAGCTATAGGGATCTGAGACTTCATGTCTATCTTGTTCTTGAAGCCATATAAGGGAAGTGGAGCAACCAAAGGACTATTGATCAGAGAAGGGGAACACTTCCAGGGGTGGGACAAACATGTGGGGAATGGGAGACTGCATGATGGATGTTAAACTTGACACATGAATCTGAGCATTGTTGTTGTTTGAGAGACTTAGACTGGGATAGGAATTCATTTCCCAAGTGGAGTCTATTCTCAACTCATGGGTGACCTACTATTGAGCTATAAGAAGCAGAGTTTAAGGCTAGGAAGAAATTCATAGGTATGCATGCAGTTGGTGGCTATTTATATTAAATAAGTGTTCACCAAGTGTTTTTTTTAATTATTGTATGAATGATTATGTACTCCTATGTTGGGTATTTGTTGTGTTATTTATATTTCAGCATACTACTGTTAAATTATACAGGAACTATAGTCATGGGTTATTTTCATGGTTATTTGCTACTGAAATTAGACTTAAACTTGTATAAAAATTGTCATTAAGTAATTGTTTTCATGGGTTTTTACTATTGTAAATATTCCTTGAATATTTATTGCCAAAATTATATAGAGATGTATATCCTTATGCATATGCAAAATCTCTATTTTTTTTCCTTGAGTTCGCCACTGGAAATAGATTCGGTTCATCCAATTTCGGGCTAGAAATGTCCTTGTCCAGGTATGGATAGTGGACAGGGTGTGATTCTCTATTTACATGGAAATGAGGGAAAGCCTTAACTAATAGACAAGAGTTGCATATCATCTTGAAGGTTGGGAAAGAATTAAAAATTACTTAATGAAGACTTGGATTTGGCAATGTCCTGAAGTGGACTACATAACCTAAGAAAAGTTGTGCTTTGCCTCGGAAGAATTCCAACTATCAAATTGGCACAAAAAATCAATCATGGCCATTAATCGGGGTTTCCTCACATATGAGGGCTTGTAGAAGATCTAGGGCTTAGTATGATCAAGAAGCAGTGAAAGGGTATATCAGAAAGGCTCGCCCTGATAAAGGCCTATTGACCAAGGATAGATTGAGGGAAAAAGGAAGTTGGATTTGGGAATTTTACTGCCCTGGGTGATGTTGTAATTACCTAGTTGTATTATGAATTTTAAAAGATATTATAGGAGTTGAGAAATAGTGACTTATTATTGGTTATTTCCATAATAGAAGGAAACATAAGTGTGATTATTCCTAAAATACTAGTCATGGAGATGGTTGCAATTCCTCTTCAAATACGGTTGATATTTACACCAGCTAAATATGAATGAATCATATAAAAAAAATCATTATGTTCCTTAAGTAGTTGTTGATCAGACATTTGGGATCAATGAGAAACATGGAAAACCCCTAATGAAATCCTTGGTTGGAGAAAGAATTCCATAGTACAATTATGCATATCAGATGTGGATAATAAGTAGGAAATCCATCTACTATACATGATAATACATGTACCATATTTCATACGAAATAATGGTTTCGTAGTATATGAAAGAGTTTGGACCTGGTATCAAGGATGAGCAGAGGCACTTGAAGACAGAGTGTTATTTTGAGAATACCTCACAAAAATGATTCAAGGACAAGAATGATCTAGGTGGAAATAAGTGACCACCCACCTATTCCACTAGCTCAAAATAGGGGTTTCCATCTTGGCAGTTTTTCTACAGGTTTTCGGGTTCGAAACTTCCAGGGTCATTTTGAGGCCCTAAACAACCTTTTTTGGGCCTGCCACATACACATTGTTGGATTTATCCAGAGTGTGATATAAAAAAATTTACTCCTTAGATAAACCTTTTAAATGATCTATAGTGTGCCCAAAACATAGGTCGTATGCAAAAGCTATCCCCTTGGGAATTTCACATACCAACTACCCCCATCAGGGCCTTCAAACCTTTTGGTGTTTCATCTTCCTGGGTTATGGTTTTCATTTTTCTTCATTTTTAAAAGGCATATAGAGCCTCATTGTAAACATCATCATCTTCTTGCAAATGAGTGTATCTGATCCAAGATCTTTTCATCGACTGAATTATAAAGAACTACATTAAATGAGCATAAATTAAAGTGCACCATTAAAGAAGGAAAAACTCAAAACTGAAGAGAGATAAGCATTAGATATGAACACAAAAACTTGATAAAGGAGTTCATCCTTGGTGGAATACATCTCTGGGTCCTTAACGCAAATGGGTAGGCTCTTTCATTAACTCAACAAAACAATTTGGCAAAATACATAAGTATACCTCATTCTGAAATCAAGCTGCAGAAATAATGCTCAAATCAGAAAACAAAAAACACCACTGAATTTGTGGCATCGAATTACCCAAAAATGATTGTCTCCACACCTGGATATGAATCTGACACTCCCAGTCCTAAGAATAAATTTGTCTCAATTTTCACGCCCCTTTACAACCTTCAATTAATGATTGAACTAGATAGAAATGTGTGCCCAAGGCCATATCATACGTGCGCCTTCCTCCCAGGGCTGGGAGGACTCGACATTTAAATAAAATCCATGGCATTGATAACAAAGGAAGGTCATTGGCATGTTGGTTTGGGCATTAATACAAAGGCATATAGTGGGGAGGAGGAAGTCCCAGGGTCAAACCTGTGGGCCTCCCCTTTTCAGTTTTAATTCGTTGCAATGTGTGTGTGTGTGTGTGTGTGTGTGTGTGTGTGTGTGTGTGTATATATATATGTATATATATTACAAAGTTGTTCCATGAATTCTGGTGGTGGCATTATCCATACCTCCAATGGTTATAACACGACCAAGTTTGTCTTTCTCTGCCAGATTTGGCGGACCCACCAAACTTTTATTTTTTTTCAAAATTGGCTCATGGGCTGTCATTGTGCTTTTTCTTCCTACCACATGGTAGCTCCTGATTGGGCCACATGGAAGCCTCCCATTGGACCACATCATCATTTTCCATGTCATCATGCCATGCTACTATGCCACAACAACGTACAAACCATACAGACTGCCACATGGCATGATCCTATTGATCCATGGATCGGCCCGAAAGTGCCAAAACTGGGTGACACATGGAAGCCTCTAGTTCTACCATGTCACCATGCTAACATCGTGATGATATCAGAATGACACATGTCACCTTCCTTCTCCTTCCATGTGTGTTTTACGGATGATGAAATCATCCGTACGGATGTTGATTCATCCCCTGCTGACTGGGCTAGGTTGACCAAACTTTGATTGCAAATACATTTCAATCCGTAACTTTGTTTGACAATCCGTTTGTGTCGTTATAAATCTTGTGACGTGCTCTTCGTGATCATGTCATTTTCACTGAGTTTTGGGAAATTTCAATTTTTCCCCTTTCTTTGTCTACTGAGGCCATTATGAGCGTCCTAAGTTGCCTCTGTGAGTTCTGAGTTGTTCTTAGCCTTCTATGGATCCTTTTTGGATCACTCCTTCCCACTGAGAGATTTTTGGACCACCAAAATCTTTCATCAATCAACAGGTAAGTGAGGGAAGAGTCCCCTCACTTTGTCCTTCTTAATCCACTTTGCCTTGCTTGGATGTGTTCCCTTTAATCTTACTCGAAGATAATTAACATCACCCCTGCGTGAGGTCCTCATCCTTCTGTCCAAGATGATATATTCCTATAACTCATCCAATTACTCAAGTGCAAACTCATCAGTTGAAGGTATTATAACTTCTTCATCTTGATCCATGATCATGGGAGGCTCAAAACATTTCAAGTTCTCAACGTTCACAACTAAGTAAATCTACATATAAGGTGGAAGATCCAGACAAAAAGCATTGGTACCACTTTTATCCAAGATAGTGAATGGTCCATAATGATTGGGTTTGAGTTTATTGCCTTCACCCTTCAATATCTCCTTTTTGATGTGAATCCATACCCAGTCTCCAACCTGGAACTGATGATCAACCCTGTGCTTGTCATGTCGAGCTTTATATTGTGCTTGACTTTTCTCCAACTATTCCATGTCTGCCTAATGCATTTGTTGGGTCCTCTAGATGAACTTGCAAGCTCTGTCCTTTGTTCATTCTTCATCCACATCGACATCTCTCCCATACATCAAGTCCAAAGGAATCTTGGGCATGTACCCAAAACATGTCTCAAAAGGTGAACTCTGAGTGGAGGAATGTAAATCTCGATTGTAAGCATGGTGTACATAGGGTATCTGTTCATCCCATAACTTGGGATGTCTGTTGCAGTAGCCTCGAAGCAAAAGTAACATTGCTTTGTTTACCACCTCTGTTTGTCTGTCGGTCTGTGTATGGAAAACAATTCTCCTCTTCAATTTGGTGTCCATCATTCTCCACAAGCTAGTCCAATATTCCCCAAGGAACCAAGTATCTTAATCTAAGACAATGGATGTGGGTAATCCAAAGTGAACCTAAACATATTGAAAGAAGATATTATCAGTTTTCTTAGCAGTGACATGCTTTTTACATTGCATCAAGATACACATTTTTTTGAACCTATCCACTAAAGCATACAAATATTCATGACCCCCTTTGGTTATTGGTAAACCCACTAAAAAATCCATGGAAATACTTTCAAATTGATGGGATGGAACAAGAAGTGGTGAGTATATCCCCGGTTTTCTATTAGTGGGCTTACAAGTAAAACACATCGCACACACATTTAGATATTTAGTTATATTTTCTTTCATTTGAGGCCAGTAACAAAACCTCTTCAAATGAGCCATAGTTTTTCCTACCCAAAAATAGCTAGACACAAGAGAAGTGTGATCTTCTCGTATTACATGGACTCGTTCACTTGTAGGAATACATAGATTTCCAATATGGTAGAGTAGTTTTCCCTACAAACAATAGTTCTCTACATGTGCACCATGGGTTAGCTTCTCATATACTTGTTTAAAATATTCATCGATGGAATATTTTTCTACATAGATATCATGAGATAAATAAGTATTCTTCAAAATAATAGAAGCAACAATAGGAGGTCTAGAAAGCATATCGACTACCTTGTTACTTGTACCCTTTTTTTACTTGATTACCAAATGAAATTGTTGTAGAAAACCCATCCATATATACTGTCGATATTGTTGTAGTTTGGTCTATGCTTGGAGATACTGTAAGGGATGGTGATCTATATGTATGATTTTTTCCTTCCTTAACAAGTAGTGCTTCCATTTCTTTACGCTTTAAACTAATGCATACAACTCTTTATCATATGTATGATAGTTAATAATAGCTTGGTTAAAAGTTTCAGAGCGGTAACAGATAGGCTTATGATATTGCATCAATACTGCACCCATGGCATATTTCTTGGCATCTGTCTCAGTCTCAAAAGGTTGTTGAATATTTTGCAGTGCTAATACTGATGCAGTATTAATCTTCTCCTTCAAAGTGTCGAAAGATTTTTGTTTCTTACCTTCCCACTGAAAAATGTTCTTCACACTGGTTAAGGCATGGAAATGAGATTCTATAAAGGAGAAGTTGAAAATGAACCTCCTCCAATACTAGACTACACCTAAGAAGCTTCAGACTTTGTTTACACTTTTTGGCTCATGCCAATTTAAAATTACATCAATTTTGGAAGGATCAATTTTTAATTGTCCTCCTCCTATAATATGACCTAAGTACACAAGTGCAGTCTTGACAAATTCACATTTAGACAATTTTACATACAACTTTTCCCTTTGAAAAGTATCCAATACTTTCTTTACATGCCTCACATGTTCATCCCAAGTCCCACTAAAAATAATAATGTCATCTAAATACACAATCACGAATTCATCTAGGAAAGGCCTGAATACATCATTCATCACATGCATGAAAGTTGTCGGAGCATTACAAAGCCTAAATGACATAACTAACCACTCAAACAATCAGTGTTTGGTTTTAAAGGAAGTTTTCCATGCATCCTGTTATGTGACCCTGATTTGATGATATCCACTGCATGAATCCAACTTAGTGAAATAAACAACATTCTTCAACTGATCAAGTAAATCATCTATACGAGGAAGAGGGTATCAATTTTTCATCATGATTTTATTTAAAGCCCGGTAATCGAGACACATGCGACATATTTATTTGGGACCATCACGATCAGAGAACCGTAAGGAGATGAATTAGGCTTGCGACCCCTTGATCCAATAATCCCTATACCTACTTATTGATCATTGTCATATCCACAACCAACATCTTGTACATGCCCACATTAGGAAGAGGAGAATCCTGCTGAAGATGTATCTCATGTTGGATTTCCCTCTTAGGAGGTAATCCATCTAGTTCCTGAAAAATATCATCATACTTAGAAACAATATCAATTAATTCCTTTTTATGAGAAGGATCAGATGCTTGGAAAGCGTCAGATGTCCTGACATCTTTTTCTCTTACAACCATGAGCACATATCTCTTATTAGTGTTTATGAGTCTTTTCATTTTCCATTCACTAATGAGTGTTGTATTTACCCTCATGGTGTGATCTATAAAAGTATATTCCACTCCCCCCTTAGGAAGGTGGTATTTGTTCTCATGATGAAAGAAGACTGCTTTTCTATCATAAATATAAGGACTTCCCAACACTATGCCACATATATCAAGTGGTACAACATCCAAATCCACTTCATCAATCAACTTTGAAGCAATAGAAAATCTGACCCTACATTATTTGGTGTCATTAATGTTTTCTTTATCACATACCCAACCATGGGGATAAGGCTTCAGATGTGATTTCGTTTCAAGACCCATCTTCTTGAAAAGTGATTTAGATATTAAGTTTACTTGGGAACCCAGATCAAATAATGTATCTATCTTAGCATGTTTAGATACAACTCATATGTGAAATAATTCATTCCTCTTTCGTTCATCATCATGAGATTCATTATTGGAACTTGAACTAGCAGGAAGGGAATATTTACCTTGTACTCCAACTATTGTGATCTTTCCTTCATCTCCTGAATCGGAACCAAGATCTTGTTGCACTGTAGAAACGGTTTTTGTCTTCCCCTTTCCACCGAACTATTTCAGTTTCTTCTCTCGATGCATTTTCCAACAATGTTCTTCATCGTGACCTCTTTTCTTGCAATGAGTGCAAGCTGGATTTCCTTCTTCTCTCCTCACTGTGTCGGCCTTCTTGTCCTTCCTTTTAAACTTCTTGAAAGATTTATGTGGGATATTGGAAGGTTTCTTTGTGGGATCTTCTTGAACATGTTTCCCCCTATTCTCAAGGTGAGTGGCTTGCAAAAAAACTTCGTCAAGACTAGTGGGGTTAAATAAGAGAAAAGTATGAAGAATATAACTATGAAGTGTGCCAGTATACTTCATTAAAGTTTCATAAGAATCCAAAGGAATGTTTAATGCAAGATCTTTCTTCCTAAATTCTTTTGTGAAAATTTGTATAGTTTGACCTTTACTTTGCCTTAAATTTTCTCATTCCATCATTGCTTTATGTAAATACCCTATTGGATAAAATTGATTCCTTATCACTGAATTAAATTTCAACCATGAGGAAAGAAGATTAACACACTTACTTCTATCTCGAAGCTTGATCTCCCACCATATGAGAGCGGTAACTTCCAACCAAAGAGAATCCATTTTCACTTTAACTTCCTCTTCATCATTATGTTGAACACAAAAATCTACTTCAACCTGTCGGATCCAATTATCTATCTTTTCAGGATTAGCATCTCCATTAAACATAGGTAAAGAAAATTTTAAAACAAGCTTTAATAATGGTTTCTTAAAAGAGTCTTTATGGCTAGAATGATGAGAATGATGAGAATGCTCAGAGAAAGAATAACTAGAACTTGAAGGGGAAGATGGAGGCTCAGGAGGATCTCCTCCATCATCTTGGTTTATCGAAGCATCATCATCTACATGTGATTTCTTTTTCTTCTTTATCCTCTTCTCTTAATCTCCATACATTCGTTTGACCATTTCTGACATGCGATAAAAGACCATATGAAAGTTTTTATCTTGTTCATCATGCTTGTCCTCTTTTTCCATTTTCTTCCTTCGGGATGCATAGCCAACTTTGGGATTGAAAGTCTTAAGAGTTCCTTCACCTTGCTTATACTTTTCCCTAGTAAGAATTCACACTCAACTATTCAATTCAAAGACAAATGCTCTGGTACCAACATGATCTAGGATCTTTTCATCGAGTGACTTATAAATAATTGCATTAAATGAAAATAAATTAAAGTGCACCATTATAGGAGGAAAATCTCAAAAATGAAGGGACATAAGAATCAGATTTGAACACAAAAACTTGAAAACGAAGTTTATCCTTGGTGGACTACGTCTCCGGGTCCTTCTCTAAAATGGTTAGTCTCTTTCATTAACTCAGCAAAAGAATTTGGCAAAATACATAAGTATACCTCATTCTCAAATCAAGCTGCAAAAATAATGCTCAGATTAGAAAACAGACATCACCACTGAATTCGTGGCATCGAATTACCCAAAAATGATTGTCGCCACGCTTCAATCCAACTCTGTCATTCCCAAGCCTAAGAAGAAATTTGTCTCGATTTTTGTGCCCCTATGCAACCTATAATTGATGACTAGACTACATAGAAATGTGTGCCCAAGGTCGTACCATACGCGCGCCTTCCTCCCAGGGCTGGGTGGACTCAAAATTTAAATAAAATATGCGACGTTGATAACAAAGGAAGGTCGTTGGCTTGTTGGTTTGGGAATTAATGAAAAGGCGTATAGTGGGGAGGAGCTCTCGAGGTCAAACCCGCGGGCATCCCCCTTTTGGTTTTAATTCGTTGCAATATATATATATATATATATATATATATATATATATATCACAAATTTGTTCTGGAAATTATGGTGGTGGCACTATCCATACCTCCAATAGTTATAATACGTCAAAGTTTGGCGTGGTCCGCCATATTTGGCAGACCCATTAAACTTTTAATTTGTTTCAAAATTGGCTCACGAGTTGTCATTGTGATTTTTGCGCCTACTACATGGAAGCCCTTGATTGGGCCACGTGGCAACCTCCCATTGGACCACGTCATCCTATGCCATGTCATCATGTCACATCATCATGACACGTCACTATTCCACGTCAATGTACGGACTACCACATGGCACAATCCTATTGGTCCACGAATCGACCCGAAAGTGCCAAAACTGGGTGACACATGGAAGCCTCTGGGGCTTCCACACCACCATGATGACATCATCATGACACATTTCATCTTCTTTCTCCTTCCACGTGTGTTGTATGGATGTTGACGTCATCAATGCATATGTTGGCTCATCCCCTACTGACTAGGCTAGGTTGACCAAACTTTGTCTGTGAATATATTTCAATCTGTAACTCCGTTTGACGAGCCATTTGCACTGTTAGAAATATTGTGACGCTCTCTTCACAATCATGTATTTTTCACTGAGTTTTGGGAACTTTGAAGTTTTTCCCTTTCTCTATCTGTTGAGGCCATTCTAAGCATCTTGAGTTTCCTCTGCGAGTTTTGAGTTGTTCTTAGCCTTCTCTGGATCCTTTTTGGATCAATA
>SNQJ01S0013514.1:165450-183585 GCA_010110895.2 Picea sitchensis
AGCATCATATGTTTTTGAAAATCATCTTGTCAGGCCCATAACCATTCTCCCCAGGTGAGAGAACTGCTGGGAATTGTTTTCCCAAGGTGCCAAGTTGTAGCTATAGGGATCTGAGACTTCATGTCTATCTTGTTCTTGAAGCCATATAAGGGAAGTGGAGCAACCAAAGGACTATTGATCAGAGAAGGGGAACACTTCCAGGGGTGGGACAAACATGTGGGGAATGGGAGACTGCATGATGGATGTTAAACTTGACACATGAATCTGAGCATTGTTGTTGTTTGAGAGACTTAGACTGGGATAGGAATTCATTTCCCAAGTGGAGTCTATTCTCAACTCATGGGTGACCTACTATTGAGCTATAAGAAGCAGAGTTTAAGGCTAGGAAGAAATTCATAGGTATGCATGCAGTTGGTGGCTATTTATATTAAATAAGTGTTCACCAAGTGTTTTTTTTAATTATTGTATGAATGATTATGTACTCCTATGTTGGGTATTTGTTGTGTTATTTATATTTCAGCATACTACTGTTAAATTATACAGGAACTATAGTCATGGGTTATTTTCATGGTTATTTGCTACTGAAATTAGACTTAAACTTGTATAAAAATTGTCATTAAGTAATTGTTTTCATGGGTTTTTACTATTGTAAATATTCCTTGAATATTTATTGCCAAAATTATATAGAGATGTATATCCTTATGCATATGCAAAATCTCTATTTTTTTTCCTTGAGTTCGCCACTGGAAATAGATTCGGTTCATCCAATTTCGGGCTAGAAATGTCCTTGTCCAGGTATGGATAGTGGACAGGGTGTGATTCTCTATTTACATGGAAATGAGGGAAAGCCTTAACTAATAGACAAGAGTTGCATATCATCTTGAAGGTTGGGAAAGAATTAAAAATTACTTAATGAAGACTTGGATTTGGCAATGTCCTGAAGTGGACTACATAACCTAAGAAAAGTTGTGCTTTGCCTCGGAAGAATTCCAACTATCAAATTGGCACAAAAAATCAATCATGGCCATTAATCGGGGTTTCCTCACATATGAGGGCTTGTAGAAGATCTAGGGCTTAGTATGATCAAGAAGCAGTGAAAGGGTATATCAGAAAGGCTCGCCCTGATAAAGGCCTATTGACCAAGGATAGATTGAGGGAAAAAGGAAGTTGGATTTGGGAATTTTACTGCCCTGGGTGATGTTGTAATTACCTAGTTGTATTATGAATTTTAAAAGATATTATAGGAGTTGAGAAATAGTGACTTATTATTGGTTATTTCCATAATAGAAGGAAACATAAGTGTGATTATTCCTAAAATACTAGTCATGGAGATGGTTGCAATTCCTCTTCAAATACGGTTGATATTTACACCAGCTAAATATGAATGAATCATATAAAAAAAATCATTATGTTCCTTAAGTAGTTGTTGATCAGACATTTGGGATCAATGAGAAACATGGAAAACCCCTAATGAAATCCTTGGTTGGAGAAAGAATTCCATAGTACAATTATGCATATCAGATGTGGATAATAAGTAGGAAATCCATCTACTATACATGATAATACATGTACCATATTTCATACGAAATAATGGTTTCGTAGTATATGAAAGAGTTTGGACCTGGTATCAAGGATGAGCAGAGGCACTTGAAGACAGAGTGTTATTTTGAGAATACCTCACAAAAATGATTCAAGGACAAGAATGATCTAGGTGGAAATAAGTGACCACCCACCTATTCCACTAGCTCAAAATAGGGGTTTCCATCTTGGCAGTTTTTCTACAGGTTTTCGGGTTCGAAACTTCCAGGGTCATTTTGAGGCCCTAAACAACCTTTTTTGGGCCTGCCACATACACATTGTTGGATTTATCCAGAGTGTGATATAAAAAAATTTACTCCTTAGATAAACCTTTTAAATGATCTATAGTGTGCCCAAAACATAGGTCGTATGCAAAAGCTATCCCCTTGGGAATTTCACATACCAACTACCCCCATCAGGGCCTTCAAACCTTTTGGTGTTTCATCTTCCTGGGTTATGGTTTTCATTTTTCTTCATTTTTAAAAGGCATATAGAGCCTCATTGTAAACATCATCATCTTCTTGCAAATGAGTGTATCTGATCCAAGATCTTTTCATCGACTGAATTATAAAGAACTACATTAAATGAGCATAAATTAAAGTGCACCATTAAAGAAGGAAAAACTCAAAACTGAAGAGAGATAAGCATTAGATATGAACACAAAAACTTGATAAAGGAGTTCATCCTTGGTGGAATACATCTCTGGGTCCTTAACGCAAATGGGTAGGCTCTTTCATTAACTCAACAAAACAATTTGGCAAAATACATAAGTATACCTCATTCTGAAATCAAGCTGCAGAAATAATGCTCAAATCAGAAAACAAAAAACACCACTGAATTTGTGGCATCGAATTACCCAAAAATGATTGTCTCCACACCTGGATATGAATCTGACACTCCCAGTCCTAAGAATAAATTTGTCTCAATTTTCACGCCCCTTTACAACCTTCAATTAATGATTGAACTAGATAGAAATGTGTGCCCAAGGCCATATCATACGTGCGCCTTCCTCCCAGGGCTGGGAGGACTCGACATTTAAATAAAATCCATGGCATTGATAACAAAGGAAGGTCATTGGCATGTTGGTTTGGGCATTAATACAAAGGCATATAGTGGGGAGGAGGAAGTCCCAGGGTCAAACCTGTGGGCCTCCCCTTTTCAGTTTTAATTCGTTGCAATGTGTGTGTGTGTGTGTGTGTGTGTGTGTGTGTGTGTGTGTGTATATATATATGTATATATATTACAAAGTTGTTCCATGAATTCTGGTGGTGGCATTATCCATACCTCCAATGGTTATAACACGACCAAGTTTGTCTTTCTCTGCCAGATTTGGCGGACCCACCAAACTTTTATTTTTTTTCAAAATTGGCTCATGGGCTGTCATTGTGCTTTTTCTTCCTACCACATGGTAGCTCCTGATTGGGCCACATGGAAGCCTCCCATTGGACCACATCATCATTTTCCATGTCATCATGCCATGCTACTATGCCACAACAACGTACAAACCATACAGACTGCCACATGGCATGATCCTATTGATCCATGGATCGGCCCGAAAGTGCCAAAACTGGGTGACACATGGAAGCCTCTAGTTCTACCATGTCACCATGCTAACATCGTGATGATATCAGAATGACACATGTCACCTTCCTTCTCCTTCCATGTGTGTTTTACGGATGATGAAATCATCCGTACGGATGTTGATTCATCCCCTGCTGACTGGGCTAGGTTGACCAAACTTTGATTGCAAATACATTTCAATCCGTAACTTTGTTTGACAATCCGTTTGTGTCGTTATAAATCTTGTGACGTGCTCTTCGTGATCATGTCATTTTCACTGAGTTTTGGGAAATTTCAATTTTTCCCCTTTCTTTGTCTACTGAGGCCATTATGAGCGTCCTAAGTTGCCTCTGTGAGTTCTGAGTTGTTCTTAGCCTTCTATGGATCCTTTTTGGATCACTCCTTCCCACTGAGAGATTTTTGGACCACCAAAATCTTTCATCAATCAACAGGTAAGTGAGGGAAGAGTCCCCTCACTTTGTCCTTCTTAATCCACTTTGCCTTGCTTGGATGTGTTCCCTTTAATCTTACTCGAAGATAATTAACATCACCCCTGCGTGAGGTCCTCATCCTTCTGTCCAAGATGATATATTCCTATAACTCATCCAATTACTCAAGTGCAAACTCATCAGTTGAAGGTATTATAACTTCTTCATCTTGATCCATGATCATGGGAGGCTCAAAACATTTCAAGTTCTCAACGTTCACAACTAAGTAAATCTACATATAAGGTGGAAGATCCAGACAAAAAGCATTGGTACCACTTTTATCCAAGATAGTGAATGGTCCATAATGATTGGGTTTGAGTTTATTGCCTTCACCCTTCAATATCTCCTTTTTGATGTGAATCCATACCCAGTCTCCAACCTGGAACTGATGATCAACCCTGTGCTTGTCATGTCGAGCTTTATATTGTGCTTGACTTTTCTCCAACTATTCCATGTCTGCCTAATGCATTTGTTGGGTCCTCTAGATGAACTTGCAAGCTCTGTCCTTTGTTCATTCTTCATCCACATCGACATCTCTCCCATACATCAAGTCCAAAGGAATCTTGGGCATGTACCCAAAACATGTCTCAAAAGGTGAACTCTGAGTGGAGGAATGTAAATCTCGATTGTAAGCATGGTGTACATAGGGTATCTGTTCATCCCATAACTTGGGATGTCTGTTGCAGTAGCCTCGAAGCAAAAGTAACATTGCTTTGTTTACCACCTCTGTTTGTCTGTCGGTCTGTGTATGGAAAACAATTCTCCTCTTCAATTTGGTGTCCATCATTCTCCACAAGCTAGTCCAATATTCCCCAAGGAACCAAGTATCTTAATCTAAGACAATGGATGTGGGTAATCCAAAGTGAACCTAAACATATTGAAAGAAGATATTATCAGTTTTCTTAGCAGTGACATGCTTTTTACATTGCATCAAGATACACATTTTTTTGAACCTATCCACTAAAGCATACAAATATTCATGACCCCCTTTGGTTATTGGTAAACCCACTAAAAAATCCATGGAAATACTTTCAAATTGATGGGATGGAACAAGAAGTGGTGAGTATATCCCCGGTTTTCTATTAGTGGGCTTACAAGTAAAACACATCGCACACACATTTAGATATTTAGTTATATTTTCTTTCATTTGAGGCCAGTAACAAAACCTCTTCAAATGAGCCATAGTTTTTCCTACCCAAAAATAGCTAGACACAAGAGAAGTGTGATCTTCTCGTATTACATGGACTCGTTCACTTGTAGGAATACATAGATTTCCAATATGGTAGAGTAGTTTTCCCTACAAACAATAGTTCTCTACATGTGCACCATGGGTTAGCTTCTCATATACTTGTTTAAAATATTCATCGATGGAATATTTTTCTACATAGATATCATGAGATAAATAAGTATTCTTCAAAATAATAGAAGCAACAATAGGAGGTCTAGAAAGCATATCGACTACCTTGTTACTTGTACCCTTTTTTTACTTGATTACCAAATGAAATTGTTGTAGAAAACCCATCCATATATACTGTCGATATTGTTGTAGTTTGGTCTATGCTTGGAGATACTGTAAGGGATGGTGATCTATATGTATGATTTTTTCCTTCCTTAACAAGTAGTGCTTCCATTTCTTTACGCTTTAAACTAATGCATACAACTCTTTATCATATGTATGATAGTTAATAATAGCTTGGTTAAAAGTTTCAGAGCGGTAACAGATAGGCTTATGATATTGCATCAATACTGCACCCATGGCATATTTCTTGGCATCTGTCTCAGTCTCAAAAGGTTGTTGAATATTTTGCAGTGCTAATACTGATGCAGTATTAATCTTCTCCTTCAAAGTGTCGAAAGATTTTTGTTTCTTACCTTCCCACTGAAAAATGTTCTTCACACTGGTTAAGGCATGGAAATGAGATTCTATAAAGGAGAAGTTGAAAATGAACCTCCTCCAATACTAGACTACACCTAAGAAGCTTCAGACTTTGTTTACACTTTTTGGCTCATGCCAATTTAAAATTACATCAATTTTGGAAGGATCAATTTTTAATTGTCCTCCTCCTATAATATGACCTAAGTACACAAGTGCAGTCTTGACAAATTCACATTTAGACAATTTTACATACAACTTTTCCCTTTGAAAAGTATCCAATACTTTCTTTACATGCCTCACATGTTCATCCCAAGTCCCACTAAAAATAATAATGTCATCTAAATACACAATCACGAATTCATCTAGGAAAGGCCTGAATACATCATTCATCACATGCATGAAAGTTGTCGGAGCATTACAAAGCCTAAATGACATAACTAACCACTCAAACAATCAGTGTTTGGTTTTAAAGGAAGTTTTCCATGCATCCTGTTATGTGACCCTGATTTGATGATATCCACTGCATGAATCCAACTTAGTGAAATAAACAACATTCTTCAACTGATCAAGTAAATCATCTATACGAGGAAGAGGGTATCAATTTTTCATCATGATTTTATTTAAAGCCCGGTAATCGAGACACATGCGACATATTTATTTGGGACCATCACGATCAGAGAACCGTAAGGAGATGAATTAGGCTTGCGACCCCTTGATCCAATAATCCCTATACCTACTTATTGATCATTGTCATATCCACAACCAACATCTTGTACATGCCCACATTAGGAAGAGGAGAATCCTGCTGAAGATGTATCTCATGTTGGATTTCCCTCTTAGGAGGTAATCCATCTAGTTCCTGAAAAATATCATCATACTTAGAAACAATATCAATTAATTCCTTTTTATGAGAAGGATCAGATGCTTGGAAAGCGTCAGATGTCCTGACATCTTTTTCTCTTACAACCATGAGCACATATCTCTTATTAGTGTTTATGAGTCTTTTCATTTTCCATTCACTAATGAGTGTTGTATTTACCCTCATGGTGTGATCTATAAAAGTATATTCCACTCCCCCCTTAGGAAGGTGGTATTTGTTCTCATGATGAAAGAAGACTGCTTTTCTATCATAAATATAAGGACTTCCCAACACTATGCCACATATATCAAGTGGTACAACATCCAAATCCACTTCATCAATCAACTTTGAAGCAATAGAAAATCTGACCCTACATTATTTGGTGTCATTAATGTTTTCTTTATCACATACCCAACCATGGGGATAAGGCTTCAGATGTGATTTCGTTTCAAGACCCATCTTCTTGAAAAGTGATTTAGATATTAAGTTTACTTGGGAACCCAGATCAAATAATGTATCTATCTTAGCATGTTTAGATACAACTCATATGTGAAATAATTCATTCCTCTTTCGTTCATCATCATGAGATTCATTATTGGAACTTGAACTAGCAGGAAGGGAATATTTACCTTGTACTCCAACTATTGTGATCTTTCCTTCATCTCCTGAATCGGAACCAAGATCTTGTTGCACTGTAGAAACGGTTTTTGTCTTCCCCTTTCCACCGAACTATTTCAGTTTCTTCTCTCGATGCATTTTCCAACAATGTTCTTCATCGTGACCTCTTTTCTTGCAATGAGTGCAAGCTGGATTTCCTTCTTCTCTCCTCACTGTGTCGGCCTTCTTGTCCTTCCTTTTAAACTTCTTGAAAGATTTATGTGGGATATTGGAAGGTTTCTTTGTGGGATCTTCTTGAACATGTTTCCCCCTATTCTCAAGGTGAGTGGCTTGCAAAAAAACTTCGTCAAGACTAGTGGGGTTAAATAAGAGAAAAGTATGAAGAATATAACTATGAAGTGTGCCAGTATACTTCATTAAAGTTTCATAAGAATCCAAAGGAATGTTTAATGCAAGATCTTTCTTCCTAAATTCTTTTGTGAAAATTTGTATAGTTTGACCTTTACTTTGCCTTAAATTTTCTCATTCCATCATTGCTTTATGTAAATACCCTATTGGATAAAATTGATTCCTTATCACTGAATTAAATTTCAACCATGAGGAAAGAAGATTAACACACTTACTTCTATCTCGAAGCTTGATCTCCCACCATATGAGAGCGGTAACTTCCAACCAAAGAGAATCCATTTTCACTTTAACTTCCTCTTCATCATTATGTTGAACACAAAAATCTACTTCAACCTGTCGGATCCAATTATCTATCTTTTCAGGATTAGCATCTCCATTAAACATAGGTAAAGAAAATTTTAAAACAAGCTTTAATAATGGTTTCTTAAAAGAGTCTTTATGGCTAGAATGATGAGAATGATGAGAATGCTCAGAGAAAGAATAACTAGAACTTGAAGGGGAAGATGGAGGCTCAGGAGGATCTCCTCCATCATCTTGGTTTATCGAAGCATCATCATCTACATGTGATTTCTTTTTCTTCTTTATCCTCTTCTCTTAATCTCCATACATTCGTTTGACCATTTCTGACATGCGATAAAAGACCATATGAAAGTTTTTATCTTGTTCATCATGCTTGTCCTCTTTTTCCATTTTCTTCCTTCGGGATGCATAGCCAACTTTGGGATTGAAAGTCTTAAGAGTTCCTTCACCTTGCTTATACTTTTCCCTAGTAAGAATTCACACTCAACTATTCAATTCAAAGACAAATGCTCTGGTACCAACATGATCTAGGATCTTTTCATCGAGTGACTTATAAATAATTGCATTAAATGAAAATAAATTAAAGTGCACCATTATAGGAGGAAAATCTCAAAAATGAAGGGACATAAGAATCAGATTTGAACACAAAAACTTGAAAACGAAGTTTATCCTTGGTGGACTACGTCTCCGGGTCCTTCTCTAAAATGGTTAGTCTCTTTCATTAACTCAGCAAAAGAATTTGGCAAAATACATAAGTATACCTCATTCTCAAATCAAGCTGCAAAAATAATGCTCAGATTAGAAAACAGACATCACCACTGAATTCGTGGCATCGAATTACCCAAAAATGATTGTCGCCACGCTTCAATCCAACTCTGTCATTCCCAAGCCTAAGAAGAAATTTGTCTCGATTTTTGTGCCCCTATGCAACCTATAATTGATGACTAGACTACATAGAAATGTGTGCCCAAGGTCGTACCATACGCGCGCCTTCCTCCCAGGGCTGGGTGGACTCAAAATTTAAATAAAATATGCGACGTTGATAACAAAGGAAGGTCGTTGGCTTGTTGGTTTGGGAATTAATGAAAAGGCGTATAGTGGGGAGGAGCTCTCGAGGTCAAACCCGCGGGCATCCCCCTTTTGGTTTTAATTCGTTGCAATATATATATATATATATATATATATATATATATATATCACAAATTTGTTCTGGAAATTATGGTGGTGGCACTATCCATACCTCCAATAGTTATAATACGTCAAAGTTTGGCGTGGTCCGCCATATTTGGCAGACCCATTAAACTTTTAATTTGTTTCAAAATTGGCTCACGAGTTGTCATTGTGATTTTTGCGCCTACTACATGGAAGCCCTTGATTGGGCCACGTGGCAACCTCCCATTGGACCACGTCATCCTATGCCATGTCATCATGTCACATCATCATGACACGTCACTATTCCACGTCAATGTACGGACTACCACATGGCACAATCCTATTGGTCCACGAATCGACCCGAAAGTGCCAAAACTGGGTGACACATGGAAGCCTCTGGGGCTTCCACACCACCATGATGACATCATCATGACACATTTCATCTTCTTTCTCCTTCCACGTGTGTTGTATGGATGTTGACGTCATCAATGCATATGTTGGCTCATCCCCTACTGACTAGGCTAGGTTGACCAAACTTTGTCTGTGAATATATTTCAATCTGTAACTCCGTTTGACGAGCCATTTGCACTGTTAGAAATATTGTGACGCTCTCTTCACAATCATGTATTTTTCACTGAGTTTTGGGAACTTTGAAGTTTTTCCCTTTCTCTATCTGTTGAGGCCATTCTAAGCATCTTGAGTTTCCTCTGCGAGTTTTGAGTTGTTCTTAGCCTTCTCTGGATCCTTTTTGGATCAATATTCATCACATCTCTTCTCAGAGATAGTATTCCACCATTATAATGAGTCATTCAATCTGTAAATTTACAGTTTCTATACATTCTTTCATTAATAAAAAATTGTGCATCACTGTATCTTTGTGTTTATTGTAATATCTCTATATATTTCATTGTTATATCTTTGCCTTCATTTTTTTCTCAAAATAATCTGGATTACTGGTATCAGAGAAAGCTTCTCCTTTTCGTTTCTCGGTGCATGTCCCCAACAAGGCCAGGGTATAGAAAGTTGGGTTTCAATCTAGTTTCTCTTGAGGACAACTTCTCTCTCTAGCCCAAGTGGCCTCGATGGAGGAAGAGAAGAGAGATGGGGGAGAAGAAGATCCCATCAAGCTTTTTCTCATGGAATCCTTGATGTAAAAGATGAATGAGATGTCGGAGAATTTTTCCCAAATACTTCAATGATTTCCAACAATAATAGGAGCATCTTCATCAAGAAGTTGTTTTGGAGATGCTACCCCATTCAAGGTACAAGTTAATTTTCATATTCCCATATTTGAAAGTTAGATTGATGCAAATGATTTGCAAAAATGGTTAAATTTTCTAGAATGTTATTTCTCTATTCAAAAAAATTTCGACAGAGAAAAAATCACCTTTGTGCTCCTTAAGGCTCTCCCCCATGTCCAACATTGGTGGGAAACATACAAGGAGAAAAATTCCACAAAGGAGTCATGAATATTTGGTGCCAATCCCACTTGGGATTGTTTTATGGATGCGGTCAAGGGGAAATATTAACCTGTGGGAAACTATGATGACCAATATATGAGATGGACCATGCTGCATAAAAAATGGGACTAGATATTGTCAGAGTTCACAAATACTTTTCATACCTTGTGCACCATGTTGGGTATCAAAGACTCTGAGAATCATCTAGTTATGAAATACTGTTGGGCTCTACACAAGTAAATACAAATTGAAATGGATTTTATGGACATCTCATCACTTGGAGCTGCTTATAGATATGTTGTCAAAATCGAGCATAAATTTAAGCATCAAAACAAGTGAGAATTTGGGTCTGCAAATCCGCAACAACCAAAGTATGGTAAAGGAATCCCTAACTCAGAGAACAATCAACCTCAAGACAACAAGTCCAAGCCACAAGAAAACAAGGGTAACAGGGATATGAATAAGGACACTAGGAAGTGGTGCAACTTCCATAAAATCCCTTGGCACATCATCGATGAATGTTGCTCAAAACAGTCATTGGTGGCCAAGATAAAAGAAACCAAGACGAGCCCTGACTCAAACTATGATTTAGAAAATAATAAAAGGAGCTAGATAATTGATTCATAACCCATTTGTACCAGAAGAACTAGAGGATCCTAAGGAGGGGGAGACCCTTTTCCATTCAAAAATGTGGGTGAAGGGGACCCCATTGCATTTTATTGTTGATAGCATAATCTAGAAAAACCTCATATTATCATAGGTCGTCAAGAATTTGGATTGTTTTACAACACAACACCTACAACCACACAACATTGGATGGCTCCACCATGGATGAGATCTTCATGTTAGCCAACAGTGTTTCCTATCATATGACATCAAGCCCTTCAAGGATGAGGTACTGTGTGATGTTTCCCCACTAGAAGTCTATGATGTTCTGTTAGACTAGCCATATATGTGGAGGTGTCATGTTTTTTATGATTCTTGACCCCATAGTGTCATTATTACTCTAGGGGGTTAGCCGTACAGGATACCATAGGTAGTTCTGGTTATTGTTCCGACAAAACAATGTCGCAAAGTAATCTCTCATACAACAAATTTTATCCTCTTCACAATCTATTTAGAAGAGAAGGACATTGCAACCTCAGCCCAATACCCTTCTATCCAACATAAGTAGATCAACAAGATTGTATAAGAGAAAAAATATATTTCTACTGCACCTATGGGGGTGCCTCCACACTACCCAATCAAACCAAGTTATGATAAATCTCTTCATGTTCTTCATGTTACATCTTCACCAATATATTCCTCCCACACTCGAGAAGATAATAGAGCCAGATTGACTAAACAAATCCAATCCCTCCAACAATAAGTTCATAATAACATTCAACAAGCTAAGCAGGGAATTTTCTTTAGTAAGGAAATCAACTCACCAAGGTTCAAATTTAGCAAAATCTTCCCTAGGGACTTGACACAATGGAGACCATTGCTTCCTAAGGGGGGAGGATTGGTCCAAGTGGAAATCAGTGGCCACCCAAATATTCCACTCATTGCAAATAAGGGTTTCCATCTTGGCAGTTTTTCTACATATTTTCAGGTCCTAAACTTCTGGGTCCATTTTGAGGCACTAAATAACATTTTTTGGGCCCACAATAGTCACACTATAGGCTTTAGCTAGAATTTAGTCCTCGCATAGAATTTTCAAATAAGTTATCATGCACCCCAAATAGAGATTGTACAAAAAGGTTAGGCCCTTGGGAAGTTGACGTACGAACTACCCCCATCGGGGCCCTCAAACCTTTTGACGTTTCATCTTTTGGGGTTAGGGTTTTGGATTTTATTTATGTTAAAAATTCCTATAGAGCCTCATTGTAAACATCATCATCTTCTTGTGAATGAGCATAGCCATCACATATTTTCTCAAAGATAATATGCCACCATTCTAGCGAGTCATTCAATCTGTAACTTTCCAGTTTATGTACATTCTCTCATTAATAAAAAATTGTGTATTATTGTATCTATGTGTTTATTGCAACATCTTTGTATATTTCATTGTTATATCTCTGCATTGATTTTGTTCTAAAAATAATATGGATCAAATACTGAAGAATGTTAAGGTATGATTCTAGGTGCAACTATGAAGCCTTGGGAATCCAGTACAAGAAAGCCACTTATGCTAATCATAGTGCTCAGTGGAATCAGAGAACAAGAGTAAAATATTTATTGGATGAAGTAGTGAAGGTCCATTCACTATAAAGGATGTTAATGTAAATAAAGAACAATATGTTGTGGGAAAAATTATTATAAAAGGATGGACATGTCAAAATTCTATTAGTCCGAAAGAGAGAGACTTAGTGTTTACATGGAGATAAGGGGAACATCTCCAGGGATCATCCATATATTTCTGGGGTTAGTACCTCCATTATTATTATCATAGTATGGTAGTATAAGCATGGTAGGAATGTCAAAACTTCAAGGTGAAGTATTGAAGGTGAAATCATTCTAAATAATGCCAACAAATCTCTAAAGTAATGCTCATTGGAAAAGTGGATATAGAAGTATACAACCATACTTCTAAGGAAAGAAAATACTTTAATCTAAGTGAATTACAGAATGGAATAATCCCAACAGTGATAAGAGGAAGTAGGAAAAAGGTACCACTAAGTGGATATTAAGTGATTTTGAGTTTATGACAACACTCAAAGAGTTGTGGCACCCATGAAGGGATTGTTGAATCTAGGGCGAATGTTGAGTGCAATTCAAAAGTGTTGGATACATTCCCAAAGTAGGTTGGGATGAAAATTCAAAAGGATATAAGAATGGATGTGATTTTCCTCAAGGGAAATCAATAAGGGATCCTGAAGAATAAAGTGGTTCTAAGTTTAACTTAGTAATAAAGAGAGATGGTGCTTAATAGAACAATCTCAAATGGGAAAGGATCCATTGGTGTTACTCCAGGAGGCTGGAAGCATCACTGGAGTTCTTAATTTCATATAAAGTTAATGTTGATTACACTAAAAGTGATCTCTATGAATCCCGAAAGAGAAGAGGTCATATGTGCAGGAATAATTGACTATGCCTGTCAAGTTGAGAGCTCATGGGTCTAGAAATAAGAGGAGAATGGTTCAAGAAACCATAAGAATTGAACTGATTTAGAGAGGGAAAGATGAATCAATTGGTCTTGTAAAAATTATGGGTGTTGAAGACCCAAGGTCAAAAAGAAAGCATGGATGAATGTGTAATCTATTCATATATGTGTTGGGTCAGAGGGATCTAGGTAATAGATGAATGTTGAAGATTAAATAACAACATAATGCATGGTTGGAAATACAAAATTGGCCATAAATGGTTGGATTAAAAAGTTCTCATAGAAGTAATAAATTGTGCTCAATGGTGACAAAAAGAGAAAAAAAGAGTACAGGAAAATTCAATGAGTCAAGGAAAGCCAAGAACAATAAAAATAGATGAAAGGGAAGAAATAGGTTGTTGCAAGTGTTGTAGTAGTGATCATAATATGGTCTTTTGGGAAACCATGCATAGCACAAAAAGATTAAATGATTAAGCCTCATGAGCATGTTAGGAATGCATTCTTAGTACATGAAGATATGCATCAATGCATGATGAAATATTTGAGAATGCATATAACTTGTTGTAGACTCATAATAGTCTAATGTTGTATGTGGAATAAATAGGTTATGATAGGTAAAATATTGTTAATCATGACTATTGTACCCAGGAAAAAGGGGAACTCATTGCATAGTTGAAAGTGTTGATGATGATATTACTATAGATAGTCATTCATATGAGGACAGTGAGGAATAACAATTGTTGCATATTAGGTTGGTAAGGGAAACTCGTAAGTTTCTATAGTTACCCAATAATCAGGTAGCATCAAATTCATTTAATAAGAAGCTATGAATGTGTGAATTTAATGTATCTATGCTGCAATATTGTTGAAGGGGATTAGGTAAAATTTCCCTCATCCAACGTTTATTTTATAAAAGAGTTTTAATATATAATTTGAATGCATTAAAAATAATGATTGTCATATGGTATGGTAGAGGCCAAAGGCTTGGGATACTTGTAGTAGTTGTAAATCTTTTACATGCATTCATAAGACATAGTAATATGCCATGATCTCTTAGTTATGGGTTAATAATCAAAGAAAGAAAGGGGTATAACCCTATTATAGAAGTGAATGCTAACAAATCTAGCCATGCCTGAGACCATGACATGATTGGATATGAAAAGGCTATAGTGCCACACATGTATCCAAATAGCTTCCTACTATAATCAATGTTTGGACTACAACTTTTTTGCAAACACAGAAGAACACCACATAATTTAATTCTTGGTGTAGTTTTTAGGATGAAAAGGAAGACATCCAAATGGTTGAGTAAGAAAATAGGAAGTGTATGGATGATGTATCGGGGAATTGGCCAATCCATCTAATTATCATGGTGGAATGAATGATTTAGAACACGTCTTTTCGAAAAATTAAAGAAAGAATGCAATGAATAGACATGCTTAGAGAGTTGCATTCATGTGTAGAGATGATAGTTTTTCACTCATGTATGGTAACATAGAGTTGTGCATTCTTGAAGTATTTATGGAATGCATTTTGGAAATGCATGTATATATTATATTTTGTACAAATGATCATGCTAGCAACTGATATGTTGATATCGTGACTAACTCATGAGGTTGATAACATTCATAAACTGTTAGGTATTGCAACAAGAGAGTTGTAGCTTGAAGTAATCAAATAAGGATGGACTACATGGTTTTTTTTGTTTAGGAAACATAGTGATAAAATAATTATGATAAGGAAAATTTTGATTGTTGATAATATATATGAAGAGAATGATAGGTTTGTTTAAATTAATAAATAGTTTTATATATGCGATTGAATTGTTAGGTGTAGACAATTCTAAAATCACTTTGAGAGTTTTTATACATAATGCAATAAAAAGTATGTTGTGCATGATATACTGACCATGTATTTGGATGAGTGCAAGACAAAATTAATGTAGGAAAGTAGTCCCAAATATGGCACTATTGGAAGTCATAATGAATACTAATGCATGATGCTACAACAACCAAGCAAATGTGACATGGAATTTCATATTTTAGGAAAAAATTGATTTTCCTTATGAAATAAATTTGAATTTCTAAATTAGTTTTTTATAATAATGTCTCATGATGACCTGTATGTATGTGATATAGATGAGATCATATTTATCACAAAAGAAATTATTGGGAAGAGAAACTTCTATTGGAACACTAGAGACCTATAATTATAGATCCTTAGGGGGGTATGTTAATAAGTTGGTTCTCTCCTTGTGTGTGAAATCCCAGGAAAGATTGATCGTTGACGGATTGTATATCAATGAAGGGATGCTTGAGCCTAAAAGGGTGAGTGCATCAAGGAAGAGGCAGCACAAGAATGTTCCAGTGAGATAAATTCTTACTGAGGAAACTTTGTGGAAAAGAGAAAAAAGACTTATAGTTGAAGTATGGAGACAAGATCATAAGGATAACAAGACTTATTATCCAAGGCATGGATTTTTTTGAGGAATTTAGGAGTGTGCATTGTATAAATGTACTAAGGACAATGGATAAATAAGGGGGAGGGGAATTTAATGCCCCATGTAGACCCTAGTTGTAATTGAGCATATAGGGTGGTGAGCCATGATACTTTGAGGACGAAGTGCCTATGTGGTTATTAGGCTTGTGAGCCAGATACTAAAAAGGATTATGGTATTATTTTGTGTATTATGTAATCACTTATATATTAATAAAAACATACCATTGTTGTAGACCAACCCGACAAAAGATTCAGGGGCATAAACTCCACTAGAGAGGGAAACGGGGCTAAGAGTATCAGGTTAAGGGGATAAGCCTAAGGGGGAATTAATCCAAGGGAAAAATTTAATAATATTTCCTAAAGTCACTTTATGGGATATATCAATTTACCTTAAGTTCCCAAAAGGAAGGGAACGAATCACCAAGTGGGTGCAAAGGGGGATCATAATGTGACAAGTGTCATTTTATGCACATGCAAATATATTGGAAAATATTAGTGTAGTTTCCCATCTCAGTCATCATTCTTACCATTATGGATATGATCATTTTTTGTTTCTATGATGCAGGAGCATTGCCAGCACATCAAGCGATCCAGCATGGAGCGGAAGACAGATGGATAAGCCAACACAAAATTTTGAAAATACTTTGGGAATTGGTGCACAAGTCTTTAATGAGTCATTTATTAAGGGGCACCTTGTATATTGTATTGGACCTTGAGCCTTTAATCTCTCTTCCTTAGGTAGATAGTCGACATTTAATAGAGTTAATGCTGGTAGATAGGATTTTAATTTCTAGATTTGATAGCTTAGAGTTTGAGAGGGAAAACAGATATAGACACCCTCATTGTACCATTGTAACATGATGGAAAACATTCAAGAGAAGAGAAGAGCAAGCAGAGAATAGTGTATGAAGAACACCCATGTACAGGCATTTGAATTAATAGAAGAAAGCTTCGATTCAAGTCCATGGTTTGTGTTGTTTCTCGGTGTATTATTGATATGCTCATGAATATTTATTTCCTGTCATGCATTTGCTTTTATATGTTGTGTATGTGATTTCATGTTTCAAACTGAAGTCTGAAGGGGAGATGGAATGAGTTTCAATTGTTTCTCTATTTGAGTAAGGATTTCCTGCAAGGTATGAAGTTGAAACCATCCGCAAGGAGTGCGTTGATGGAGACTCAGGTAGTTTAACTCTTGTTCTCATTCACCCAGAAGTGAAAGTGGGTTGTTGAAGCCGTGCAAGGAGTGTCTAGGCTAAAAGAGGAAGTCTCAGTCGTGAATATGAGAAAATAAATCAAAGACTACTGTTGCAAGTGGGCACAGAGTCAAAGGAAGCTCGAACAGTTGAAGCATTCGCAGCATTTCCGCAAGGAGTGCGAGCAAAGGGTTCTTATTTCCAAGAAGACTGAGAAGTGAAGAAAGCTCAGGAGGAAGAAAGGCCTCCAGAATTATTGAAAAGTTGCACAGGAGATTTTTGTGCCAAGAAATCCCCAAGGAGAAAGAAATCAACGGTCAGGATCTTACAGAGGAGATTGACAAAACCCATCAGCCGTTGGATCTCATGGAGGTGCAAGGAGGTTACGACCACACCAGACCCCAAGCTCGAGAGGCTGTTGAGTTGTTGGATTAGGAAGTGATTTCCCGTCAGCCGTTAGATCTCGAGGAGTTGCGCAGGGGTTAAGCCCTAGTGTGTAGAAGAGAAGTCTTGGACAAGTCATCGGGATATTGGAGTCATCGGGATTTTGCTAAACCAGAGAATCGAGACCTTGTGGGTTTTGAAAACCCGAGGGAGAATCCTAGCCATTGATCTTGGCAGGACACGCGTCAGTATTATGGCGAGGCATCAGGATATTGGAGGCATCGGTGTTTTGGAAGTCAAGAAACTCGAGACCCCTCGAGTCTCGAAACACCGACGGAATCATAGTCGTGGATCTTGGACAAGACACGCGTGAGAAATCTGGAGCAAGTCGGGGTTCGACATTTCGGGGTTTCTGAAGATCAGAAATTGTTACATCCGGAATCACGATTTCGCGATACCCGATAGAGCGATGAGGAAGTGGCGACGTGGAGGAGTAAGCTCTCACGTGCATCGGAGATTGGCATATCAGGATTCTCAGTGACGAGAAAATCATTGCAGGAGGATTCACGAAACTACGAAACGCGACGGCCCCGTAGTCATAGCATTTCAGTGGAGGACCGGTGTTACCCATATCGGGGTTCGGGACTTGGAGAGTTCCGTGAACTAGTGCAA
>SNQJ01S0013514.1:183635-206999 GCA_010110895.2 Picea sitchensis
AGCGATGAGGAAGTGGCGACGTGGAGGAGTAAGCTCTCACGTGCATCGGAGATTGGCATATCAGGATTCTCAGTGACGAGAAAATCATTGCAGGAGGATTCACGAAACTACGAAACGCGACGGCCCCATAGTCATAGCATTTCAGTGGAGGACCGGTGTTACCCATATCGGGGTTCGGGACTTGGAGAGTTCCGTGAACTAGTGCAACGGGAATCGCGATATCCCGATACGCGATTTCCCAATTTTTCACAAGAGTGGGGACCACTAGGTTCAGAGTGGTGGACAGGTGTCGCACCATACCGAATGATCGCAGATTGGGTCTAGTGAAATCGCAATAGAGCCAAAGTCCCGATAAGGTGGGATAAGGTCAGCGTTGACCGAGACTTTGGGAGTCGGTGATCCGAGAGGGGAGTGGATCACGATATTGTAAGTGCCGATTTCCCGATGGGATAATTTCTGACAGGAGAAGGAAAGCGTTGGTGAATTTTCATAGGGTTTCAGGGATTTGTGAGACCCGAACCTGTGAATTCAGGACTCGCGATCTTGCGAAGTCCGATTTGCTGATTTGGTGTAGGGAGATCATAAGGAGTATTCTGTGGGTATTGAAAACTCCCGATAAGGGAGTTGAAGAGCATTTTAGTTCTTCGGGCCAAGGGAAGAGAAGGTCCTGTGTGAGCGGACATGCCCTGGGTGGCACATGTGCGTCAGAGTGGTATCAGAGCGGGAATATTTCTTTGCTTCTGTAGCAGGGAAAGGAATTCACCATGGCACCAAGGAGAGAGAGACAGTCACCTGATCCAGAAGACAGGGAGGTGCGGAGAAGAGGGAGACAAGCACATAATCTAGAAATGGAGAGGCAGATACGTGATCTCCAAGCGAGACTAGAAGATATGGAGGCAGCGCAGAGACACACAGCCAGTGCTGGAGATCTAAGTGACTCCGAAGGTGAAGTTCAAGTTGAACAACAAGAAGAAGTTGTAGTCAAGGATGCATCCAATGAGCATTTGATAAAATCTATCGCCAGAATGGGGGCGAAGGCAGAAATGGACATTCCAGTTTACGAGGGAAATCTGGATGCAGAGGAGCTACTAGACTAGATTAGAGCTCTTGACACCTACTTCGATTATGAAGACATCGAAGAGGATAAGAAAGCTAGACATGCTGTTAGACGCTTGAAGGGACATGCAGCATTGTGGTGGGACGAGCTACAAGTTGACAGACATTCCAAAGGCAAGCAGAAGATCAAGAGTTGGGATCAAATGATTGCGAAGATGAAGGTGAATTTCATCCCAAGAGATTATCAAATCACTCTGTTCAGGAGGATGCAGAACCTGATATAGAAGCTGATGACAGTAAAGGAGTATACTGAGGAATTTTACNAGAAGATCAAGAGTTGGGATCAAATGATTGCGAAGATGAAGGTGAATTTCATCCCAAGAGATTATCAAATCACTCTGTTCAGGAGGATGCAGAACCTGATATAGAAGCTGATGACAGTAAAGGAGTATACTGAGGAATTTTACAGGTTGAATATCAGGGAAGTTCATCGCGAGAGCAATGACGAAAAGGTGGCCAGATATCTAAATGGTCTGAGATACGACATTCAGGATGAATTGAGTATGGAAACCATCCAGACTGTGGAGGACGCCTATCAGATGGCTCTGAAAGCAGAAGAAAAGTTGAGTCGTAAGAAAGGTCAGCGAGGGTGAGGTAGGAGTCAACCCAGAGTCAAGGAAGTTGCCCAATATAATCACCAGAAGCCCAGGGAGGAATGGAAGAAACCTCAGGGTAAAGTTGAGAGAGGTGGGACCTCACAGAGAGGACCACATGTTGAACAATGAGGACAGCATAATGAGCAGAGAGGAGATTATGCTGACACAAACACTTTTCCTTGTACTAGAGGTAGAGGAAGAGGCCGAGGTGGAGTAATCACATGCTTCACATGTGGAAAGAATGGTCACAGGTCATTTGAGTATCCAGAGAAAAAGAAGGACATTGGGGAAGCTCACATCGCCGAAGCGCAGAAGCGGGATGTTGAGGCTGGAGATATAGAAGGTGGAAGGTTGCTTGCAATGCATAAAGTCCTTTTGACACCTACGAAGGAGGTGGAAAGTTCAGTCCAAAGGACCAGACTAATTAGGACATCTTGCAAGACCAAGGACTGGGTATGCAAGGTTATTGTTGACAGTGGTAGCACGGATAATCTCATTTCAACCGAGATGGTAGAGAAGCTGGAGCTAGAGACAACTGATCACCCGAGTCCATACAAGGTTTCATGGCTATAGAAGGGACATTAGGTAAGTGTCACTAAACAATGCTTCATTGAATTCAAGATAGGGGAGTATAATGATAAGATCTTGTGTGATGTTATTCCCATGGATGTATGTCATCTATTGCTGGGTAGACCATGGAAATATGACAGAAATGTGGTTCATGATGGGAGGATGAACACATATACCCTGGAGAGAAATGGGAAGACATACAGGTTTCTTCCGATAAGGGATAAGGAGGTTACTCCTCGGCTTGAAAAAATTTCATGGGCTCCTATCCATGATCTCCTACACAATTCGTCCATGCTTTTGTATCACTGCTTCGCTCTCGCAGCTGACATCTTCCACTGGATGATTTTTCCACTTGACCAGATACTCATAGTATTCTTTCCTCCCGGTCTTCTTACCCACTCGCTTGTCCAGTATGCACTCCATCTGTGGCCTTTTTGCAACTGGCATTTGTTTTATCCATTGGATCACTAGCTGTCCAGTTCTAGTTTTTGCTTCTCCAGCCCTGTACGGGTATAAATCCGCCACATTGAATATCGGAGATATCCCGATGTCATCCAGCAACTCAATCTCGTAAGCATTTTCTCCGAATTTCTTCAGGACCTTGCATGGCCCAATTTTCTTCATCTTTAGCTTGTTATATGTTCCCCTTGGGAACCTTTCCTTCCTCAGATGTGCCAGAACTAGATCACCAACTTCAAACTGAAGTTGTCTCTTCCACTGATCGGCTCTGTGCTTATATTCTTGATTTGATTTCATGAGTTTCTCCTTCACATGGCCATGAAGTTATTTCATTGTCTCAGCAATTTTTTCTGCACTAGCACTTCTAGTAGCAGTCTGCTCTGATATCACTCTGACGCACACGTGCCACCCAGGGCATGTCCTCTCACACAACACCTTCTCTTCCCTTGGCCCGAAGAACTGAAATGCTCTTCAACTCCCTTATTGGGAGTTTTCAATACCCACAGAATACTCCTTATGATCTCCCTACACCAAATCGGGAAATCTGACTTCGCAAGATCGCGAGTCCTGAATTCATAGGTTCGGGTCTCACAAATCCGCAAAACCCGATGAAAATTCACCAATGCTTTCCTGCTCCTGTCGGGAATTTCCCCGTTAGGAAATTGACACTTACGATATCGTGATCCAATCCCCTCTTGGATCCCCGACTCCCAATGTCTCGGTCAACGCTGACCTTATCCCACCTTATCGAGACTTTTTCTCTATTGCAATTTCACTAGCCCCAATCTGCGATCATTCGGTATGGTGCGACACCTGTCCACCACTCTGAACCTAGTGGTCCCCACTCCTGTGACAAATCGAGAAATTTTATATCGGGATATCGCGATTCCCGTTGCACTAATTCACTAAACTCTCCAAGTCCCGAACCCCAATATGGGTAGCACCTATCCTCCACTGAAATGCTATGACTATGGGGCCGTCACGTTTCGAAGTTTCGCAACTCCTCCTGCAATGATTTTCTCGTCACTGAGAATATCGATATGCCGATATCCGATGCACGTGAGAGCTTACTCCTCCACATTGCCACTTCCTCGTCACTCTATCGGGTATCGCGGAATCGTGATTTCGGATGTAACAATTTCTTATCTTCAGAAACCCCAAAATGTCGAACCCCGACTCGCTCTGGATTTCTCACGTATGTCCTGTCCAAGATCCACGGCTATGATTCCATTGGTGTTTCGAGACTCGAGGGGTCTTGAGTTTCCTGACTTCCAAAACACTGATGCCTCCAATATCCCGATGCCTCACTAGAATATTGACGTGTGTCCTGCCGAGATCAATGGCTAGGATTCTCCCTCGGGTTTTCGAAACCCATAAGGTCTCGATTCTCTGGTTTAGAAAAATCCCGATGACTTCAATATCCCGATGACTTCTCCGGGACTTCTCTTCTGCACACTAGGGCTTAACCCCTGCGCAACTCCTCGAGATCTAATGGCTAACGGGAAATCACTTCCTGATCCAATGGCTCAGCAGCCTCTCGAGCTTGGGCTCTGGTGTGGTCGTAACCTCCTCGCACCTCCGCGAGATCCAACGACTGACAGGTTTTGTCAATCTCCGCTGTAAGATCCTGACGATCGATTTCTTTCTCCTTGGGGATTTCTTGGCACAAAAATCTCCTGTGCAACCTTTCAATAATTCTGGAGGCCTTTCTTCCTCCTGAGATTTCTTCACTTCTCAGTCTTCTTGGAAATAAGAACCCTTTGCTCGTACTCCTTGCGGCAATCCTACGAACGCTTCAGCTGTTCGAGCTTCCTTTGACTCTGCACCCACCTGCAGCAGCAGTCTTCGATTTCTTTGCTCAGATTCACGACTGAGACTTCCTCTTTTAGCCTGCACACTCCTTGCATGGCTTCAACAACCCACTTTCACTTCTGGGTGAATGAGAACAAGAGTTAAACTACCTGAGCCTCCATCAACACACTCCTTGTGGATGGTTTCAACAACATACCTTGCAGGAAATCCTTACTCAAATAGAGAAACAATTGAAACTCATTCCATCTCCCCTTCATACTTCAGTTTGAAACATGAAATCACATACACAACATATAAAAGCAAATGCATGACAGGAAATAAATATTCATGAGCATATCAATAATACACCGAGAAACAACACAAACCATGGACTTGAATCAAAGATTTCTTCTATTAATTCAAATGCCTGTACATGGGTGTTCTTCATACATTATTCTCTGCTTTCTCTTCTCTTCTCCTAAATGTTTTCCATCATGTTACAATGGTACAATGAGGGTGTCTATATCCGTTTTCCCTCTCGGACTCTAAGCTATCAAATCTAGAAATTAAAATCCTATCTACCAGCGTTAAGTCTATTAAATTCTGACTATCTACCTAAGGACAAGAGCTTAAAGGCTCAAGGTCCAATACAATATACAAGGCGTGCCTTCATAAATGACTCATTAAAGACTTGCACACCAATTCCCAAAGTATTTTCAAAATTTTGTGCTGGCTTATCCAACTGTCTTCCACTCCACACTGGCTCGCTTGATGTGCTGGCGATGCTCCTGCATCATTCTACCATTGGTACCCTACTTCCATCACCATACCTGCAATGAGGAAGCCTTGCGGGTGGTTTTTTTTATAATTAAGATGAAGATCAAGGTTGTTAGACCCATGTGCTATTGAAGAAGTGGGTTTTCAGGCATTTGAGTTGTTGAATAAGCAGGTTGTCAGACTTGTATGTTGTTGTAAGAGGCGGGTTGTTAGGCCTATATTTTGTTGAAGAAGAGGGTTATTAGGATCGTAAGAATTCTCTCCATGTGAGAGAACTGCTGGGAATTGTTTTCCCAAGGTTTCAAGTTGAAACTACAGGGGTCTAATACTTGTAGTTTGGCTTGTTTTTGAAGACTTGAAAGGGAAGTGGGGAAGTTGAAGATCTATTGAGCAGATAAGGGGCACATTTCCTGGGGTGGGACAAACATGTGGGGAATGAGAGACTGTAGGCTAGTTGTTAAACTTGACACCTGCATTTGAGAATTGTTGTTGCTTGAAATACTTAACCCAGGATAGGAATTCCTTTCCCAAGTATAGTTTATGCTAGCTCAGGGGTGACCTTCTACTGAGTTATAAGAAAAATATTTTAAGTTTGGGAGGAAAGTCAGAGGTCTGCATGCAATTGGTGGTTATTTATATCATATATGTGTTCACCATGTGTTTGTTTTAATTACTGTGTGAATGATTATGTACTCCTGTGCTGGTTATTTGCAATTTTATTTATATTTCATCATACTATTGTTAAATGATACGGGAAATGTAGTCCTGGGTTATTGACATGGTTATTTGTTGTTGAAATTACACTTAAACCTGTACAAAAATTGTGATTAGGTCACTGTTGTCATGGGTTTTTATTGTTGTAAATATTACTTGAATATTTGTTGCCATGATTGTATATAGATGTATATTCTTATGCATATGCATAATTTCTATGTGTTTTCCTTGAGTTCAACCCTAGAAATTGATGTGGTTTAACCCAATTTGGGATGGAAATGCCCTTGTTTGGGTATAGACAATGCACATGACACGATTCTCTATATACACGGTGATGAGGGAAGGCCTTATTTGATAGAGAATGGTTGCAAATTATCTTGAAGGCTAGGAAAGCCTAAGAATTTACTTAATGAAGACCCAAATTTGGAAACGTCCTAAGGCAGACTGCATAACCTAAGAAAACATGTGCTTCACCTTGAAAGAATCTCGGTCATAAAATAATCACAATGAATTTATCTTGGTCATTGATTGGTCTTTCCTCATGTATGAGGGCTTGTAGAGGATCCAGGTCATTAACAATTGTTAGATCCATCGGAGGGGGGAATCAAGGAAATCGTGACCATTGATCATGAAATGGTCGTCGGAGTCTGTGGTTGAAGTAGCCACGAAAATTTCTATTAGAGCCACTCCAATGGAAAGGACCAAGGATCAATCGGGACCATTGAATCCATCAAGATGGGTGAAAAAGGATTTGAACCATCAATCACGGTGGGGTCGTCAAAGTATCCTTGGTTACATTGCTCTGATCGGAAGGCTCCGAGGATCATGGCCATATATCGATGAGTAGGGAGAGAAATATCAACCGTAAATATTGGTGGGTCTTGCATAAATGAGGCCAGGAGGAATGTGACATCATGATGTTGCATATGACTTTACCCAACCAATGCACAATGGATAACTGTCAACACTTGGAAGGACATGCCAGTGCTCAACAATGACGTGTATGGAACTTCAGTCCACATGGGTGTTCGAGGTGTCAAGTGGAAATTGTGCCATGTGTCAAGGTTATTTGGAACTTTGAGAGGGAAAAACGTGATGTGTCTTGAGTGCCACATGTCAAACCAGGTGGCAGGGTTGGGTAGGGCAACGTGGCCTAAGTGCCAACTTGGATGTCATGTAAGACCCCTCTTAAACGAGGCTAAGAAGGGAGTGATGTCATGATGACGAGAGATGTCAGTGTGTCCAAATAAGTACATGTTTTATCCCATAATTCATCGAAAGGATCGAGCATAGACCTTATTAGTGTTATTTCTTAGGAGAGGTGGCTAAAACCTATCCCTCATATCTATCAGTGATAGATCCCAACCATTCATCGAAGGGGTTGGTCGGATCAAGTTGCGATGTTGGAGGAGGAAGTACTATGATAGGATTACCCCAAGGGTAGATCTAGACTATCGATCGGAGGGTGGCCACAATGCAAAATAGTTTTCGATATGTTGTGGGATCCATTGGCATGAGTACAAATAGAATGGGGAAGACAATTAATTGTCATGCAAGTTAAGGATCCCAATGCAATAAGAGTCGCAGATTACCAGATCGCGAGGACTGTCTGATCCGTCGATGGTGGATGTCATTAGATTGAGGCCATTGGAGTGTGCAGGGAAGACTGGAGTGGACATATTGTGGCAAATGAATACGATGGTATAGAATGGATCTGAATATATCAGAGTCATTGATCTATAGGGCCAATCAGATGAGGATCATGGAGACAAGTGGGAAGATGTCACATTAGTTGCAACATTAGTGCCACATCAAGTGGCATGTGTGATAGGGAGCCACATGGCACTAAGGTGGGATGAATGGAATATATCCCATAAACTTTGGAAGGTTGTGACTTTTGATCTAGAGCTCGAAATTGAGCATAGCTAGTTGGAAATATATCAATGATCATAATTAATCTATGAGGTTTAATTGGAGAAATGGAATGGTTGGAAAAGTGATATTTTGACACTCCATAAGCCTAAGAGAGGAACAAGGGGTAAGGTGTGTTACACAGAACATGTACATGTGCCATATGCAAAGATACGATGGTAGAAAAAGAATTGGCATAAGGTGGAAATTAGATATACAAAGAAGATTTTGATGATGATATTTTTGGAATATGGTTAAACATATTTAATTATTACACGGTCTACATTGAAGATGTCTACAACTTGAATATCATTCATCAATTTACAGTCCTGGTAATATGATAGTTTCTACGACGTTAATGTCTGTGTCATATTATTTAAATTTAGAAAGAAAGTTTGTTCATCAACCTTATCTAAAATTTGGCTCAAGAAATATTGTTACTGGAACGTCTACTACATAGGCTATCTTCACAAGATTGTTGTTTTGTTTTTCTATTTCGTACATGTGTTTTTTTTTAAATGCACTTTGATATATGTGAAATTTATGAACAATACATTACGGACATCCAGTCACTTCAAGGACAAGTGCATAGGGAATGTTTACTAAAATATCCTTTCCACACTTGACATAGCTATGGGATACTAGAAATGATTATTAGAAGCCATTGGATAGTTCATATAAAACCATGATATTTAATTTAGACAACTACCAAATAGCCTCCATTTTTTCACATATATGAGAAAATCTACATGCCATAAATGACTTTGTTATCATACAAATTACATTTCTTGTCAGAATTGTTAGAAAAACAGGACCGTCGAACAATAAAATAAAACAAATGTGGAAACAAAACACAAAAGATACACAATACAATAGAGACACAGATTTACGTGGTTCACCTAGTGTGGGCTACGTCCACTAGAGAAATTTCCAGGTCCTTCCTTTATTATTATCCAGCATATGAAGGGATACAACCTACAACAAACCCGTTGTAACTTCCTCTTCTTTCTCTCACAGTCTCCTATCTCAGAATACAATATTCACCATCATCCATAGCCGCAATACATTTCCCTCATAAAAGACAGTTTCCTTTTAGGGAAAAAAACCTTAACATAATCTCTATCATTAAATCTGCGACCTTATAATGAACAGTCTAGATTTACAATGAAATTACAATATACATCTACAAGGAAATTTTTCCTTTGGGGGCTTCGCCCCCGAACCCCTGTTGGGGGCCCGTTTTCACCTGGCCCCCCACCGGGGGGATAGCCCCCCTGGACCCCACAGAGGGGGTACCCCCCCCTCTGCACTCCCCCACGTGGAAGAGTGTACATACTTCTGGGGTGTAAATACTTCATGGGGTATACACACAACTCAAAGTAAAAGACCTCTAAATTAGGAAGATAATTAGGCTCCACAACCAACAAGAATGCCTAGTCTCAAACGATTGCAAATGAAAACATGTGGAAGAACGGTACTGGCAAAGACACCTTTTTATCCTAATTGTCATGATTTTGCAAATGTTATATAAAATTCTTGTGGAAATGCACTATGTTTCATAAATTTTGTTATGAAAAATCATTTTCTATGCAGTCATTATTGATGGTTTGTACAGTTCCTTGCATTATCTATATATGTGGTGTTCCTCTAGCCATGTCTTCAGCATGTGTACAGTTCATTGTTCAATACCAATTATCGATTCATAGTCTTTGTCATTTAACAATCTCGACAAAGTGGATTTCCATGTCATACTGTTGAAATTTGGAAAGAGATTTTTCCTATCTATATTGTTCAGATTGTCTACGAAGCAATATTGTTATTGGAGGAAGTGGTACATAAGTTATGTGGAAAAAACTGGTGTTTTTTTTTCTATCTTCTATAGCTATTCTTTTTTAAATGGAATTTGGTATACGTGAAACCCATGAATAGTACATTATGGAGGTTGAATTGTTTCAAGCCAAAGTGCATGAGGCGTATTCACTAAAATTTCCTGTCCACACCTAAATTAAATATGGAATACGAGGAAAAAAATTTGGAAACCATTATCCAAGCAATATGAAATCCCTACATTTACTTGATAGTGGTTCTAAATAACCTTCATTTCTTGGCAAATCCAAGAAAATCAATGTGCAATAAATAACTACCTTATCATGCAAATTAGTTGTGTTGTGAGAAAATCGCGCATGAAACCATTGCAAATGGAAAAGTGTGGAAGTATGAGAATGCAAAATGATCACTGGTATGAATAGTTCACACAGGGCTTAAAAATAGAATTAGAGCAAGTGGTGAATATGTGAAGCATAAACCAATGCAAAGTGTTGATGTGAGAAATATATATGTACATGCAATGTAGAGATATGGTCATATCAAGGGGCTTCGCACAACATGAAAAATGGTTTTAGACTAGGTTTCGTCAAATTGGTGACTATATTATAGATTTTGGTATATTTACAAGTTGGAAAAAAAATACCGGTGATCATTCCCTCTCATTTCAAATGCAAAGCCAATGCCCTAGTAGATTTCTTGGAAAATGAGGGGATTAGTCAAACCAACATCTCCAACGTGTCGCAATGGGATGAGACCATACCTTGAAAACCTAGAGAGTAATGCATGTTATCGAACAATGCTAATAACCAATCCCTAGATGGGGTGCTAAAATACGGGGACATGACTGCATATGTTTATTATCAAGCTACCACCCCGCCATGTAGTGTAAAAAGGAGTTATGGAAGTATGTGAGTCATTTATTACAAGAGAGGAGAGGAGGATAGGTTTTGTAGAGTGGATTACAAGTCCTATCCCACCAATTTGTGAAATAATACATGAGTACAGGGGAAGGACTACTCCACTTGTGTTGTGGGTAATTCATTCATCTTGGTGGTGTACTAGGAGCATCTTCCATGGTGTGAATATGATGAAGGAAAAATGATAGTGTAGGGATTGATGTGATACCCTCTAAGGGAGGAGGGATATAATATTCACGGGTTGAATTCTATCCGAGAATGATGGAGTATATCAAAAAACGATGAGGAGGATCAACTTTATGAGGTTCTCCTAAATACTCTGGTAAAAAAAACTAGGATATTTGTAGGTAACCAATTCTACTTTATTTGGCTTCTATTATTTTTTCATGTTGTTTTTATTTCAGCTTCGATTGGGGGTTCATTCATTTTAATTCCACGAGTTGATAAATAATCCATTGTAGTAGATAGGTTCTTCCACTCTAGTTTCAATGAGTCTATCAAAATTGAACTAGAGGAAATGGAAAACAAAGTGAAAGAAAGGAGATAGAATCTATCCAATGAATAGATTCAAGAGGAACTTGAGGGATGGGTCCAAGAATTTATCTATTCTCAAACCTATGACATGAAATTATCTCGATATACCAAAACATAATAGATAATGAAATCCCTTATATCCCAAGTCCTAGAAGAAATAAATTTACAACAAAAAAACATCCTCCATAGTATTGAATTACTAAATGGAAAATTTGAGGTAGTTTTCAAAGCGATGTTTGGGATAAAAATTGTGGTTTCAGAGCTCACAGAGGAAAGTGAGGTTTTGAAGAATAAAGAGGGTTCCTTTGGCTCCATGGGAACACAATACAACCCCATCATTCTTGATGAAGACCCATAGCCTTTAGGTACAACATAGGATTATTGGAGGGAGGTTAAAGAGCCAATGGAATTGCATGTGGATGACAATGTATTAACCCCTACTCTTGATGTCTATATAGTCTCTTCCTATCATGTTTATATTTGAAGTTATAATATGTTAGTTTAGGTTTTTATTTCCTTTTCTATAATGGTATATATTTGGATATTATGAAAACTATGGAAAAGTATGTGTATTCTCAACCAGTGGAAGGATTGGCTTCCCTTGAGTTGGCACTCCACTAGAGACTCTTGTAACTTATTTTTGTACATATTATAAACATATGACTATGGTTTTAACTTAAAAAAAAAAGTTAATAAAATTTGCAAACAAGAAATATATAGACTTCTGCACATTGCTTAATAAACAATTATTTTTATGTCTTAAATTAAATTTACACCATTGAACAAATTGATTAGTTGATACAAATAAATTGACAAAATGGCGCATCTACAAACTTCAAAGTGATCATTTACACATGAAATTGAATAATTATTTTTGGCCCTTGGTTATGGCAGTATGCGAAGATCAAGGAAGAAAAAGGAAAATGCGAACTTCGCGGAAGACACACTGACTGTTACTGGGTCGAAGTGAGCAAAAAAAAAAAAAAGATGGAGCAAAGCAAGCCATTGGACGAGGAGATCAGGGATGAAAAATAAGAAAGAAGGAAGGATCATGGATAACTCAACATGCAGAAAAATACACCATTGGAGGCTTTGGAGCACCGTACGAGAAGGAAGGAAATTCAGGCTGGCAAAGCCCTAAAAATGTGGGCCAAGTTGACCTAGGGTTTTAGACACCTAGGGCTTTGGTATTTAGGGTTTTTGGACACCTAGGTTTTGGCCTAAGGATGTCAGTGAGCTATTGTAATGTATAAATAGAGGTCTAAAGGACCTGGGTTGGGTTGGTGTTATGATTATTGTTGTTGTATTTTTCGTTGTGTGATCGAGTGAGTACTAGTGTGTGAGAAATAAGTGTTGAGTATGATAGCCTTCTAGTATTGTAAGATCTTCAGGAAGGTGTGAAGATCAACCCTGCAACTGGGTGTGTAGGGAGGGGAGAGAAAGAGGGGAGAAGAAAGAAGAACTGTTGGCTAAGAGCGCAGACAATAAAAGTATGCTTTACCTTAATATATTATAGCACAATTTTGTGGATGTAGCCTTGGGGAGAGGGTGAACCACATATATTTTTTGTTGTGTGTGATTTGTATTATGTCTCTGTCATTGATACACTGTAATTGCATTACTGTTTTAGACCTTATAAGTAGATGTGTAGAGTAGATCCTAGCTGATAAGTGATATATGAATGTTGTGATGTTCTTGTATTAGATCTACTTGATATTCCCCTTGGTTGTAGACATCTCTGTCCTACAACCCCCTCATAACTGCTTTGGGTGAGACTGCATCTGCTTCGTAGGTGTTGCTGAAAGGGACAGTAGTTAGGGCTTGTTGGTGCGCTCTTGGAGCTGAACCTTTGATCTGCCCCTGTGCCAACAAATGGTTCTGTTGCCAGGACTAGAATATTCTTGAGGTAATGTCAAGGTGGTTCAAAGACAAAGACTCAAAAGTGGATAGAGGATCAAGAAAAGGACTTTGTTGAAGCTCAGAACAAGAACCCTAATCTTAGTTCAAAGGACTAGTTGGAGAAATATATCTTCACTGATATACATGAAATTTTCTTTGGGGGAATCCATTAGGAGCTGTATGAGTGGCTAGCTAGATTAGAAGATACCTAGTTTGAGGTCAAATCTAGACCTCCTATAGTTTGGACGTAGGCCCTAGTCAAGAAGGTCAAGAGAGTTGATAACACCGTATCAAGAGAAGTAGATCACTAGTTTGATAGCACCATTGGAGGGTACATCACAGAGTTTGTTGTTGACGGAGTAGATTCATACAACCAAGCTGAGTGATATTTCTTTAAGGGACCCAGAGGAAAAAATTTACAATTCCTGAAGTTGAGACTCAAGATGTTATTGTATGAGAATAACATCTTGAAGATACAATAGATTGTTCGGATCTAGAAAGGATAATGTTCAAGAATTCAGACAGTGACAACGACACAAAAGATGGACATACGTGCAGTGGGAGAGTGTTCAGAGAAGTTAACCTTGCGAACCTGTTCAAGCAAAACTATGGGGACAAAGTTTTATATAATGGAGAAGAGGCATATCTAACAGAGGGGGAGCATTCAGAACCTGTTGGGATAGAGGAAGGGAAAGATAAATAGCTTTGTCAGGGAGAACCTGAAACTTCAGGAACTGTGCAGACCATTGAAGTAAGTATTGTTATCCCTCCTGTTTATTTAGTAGTATTAATAAATCCAAGTAATCCCAGCCACCAGAGTACCCAGACCACTATCACTAGTAATCCACCACATACTTAGTCAGGGGCCCTAGGAATATCTATGGCAAATGAGATGAGACTCCCTATATTTAGGGGAGATGGATCTGAATATCCTGACCAGCACTAGTTCCTATGTGAAGCTGTATGGAATATTAAAAATGTCACAGACGAAGCTGTCAAAAGAACCCAATTTAGTACCACTTTAAGGGATCGCACACTGAGTTGGTACATGAAGCTAGTTCAAGGATTTGCATAGCCTAAGCCACTAAATCAGATTAAGAATGCGTTAATTACAGAGTTCAAGAAACCCAAGTTGGAGTCACAATGTATTATAGAACTAAAAGAGATCAAGCAAAAGGTGGTTGAACCCTTTTGGGAATTCTATCAGAGATTCAAAACATTAACAGGTCGATTGAATTTTCAGATCCCAGATGAATAGAACAAAGAATGGTTCATTGTTTCCCTCTTACCACACATTAGAGTTCCCTTGATGCAATAGAATATTTATTTGCAGTATGAGGCACTGAAGATCACCATGAAGTTAGAATAAGCCCCTATGGGAGAATCCAACTCAGGTATGAGTCAGATCTTGAGTCAGCTAACTAGTTTGTCTCTGCAGTTCAAAGATATGAAGAAAGACAAGGGAAAAGATAAAAGATAAGACATCTGGTGTGTCATATGAAGATTAGAAGGCCATGACAAGGAGCACTTCCCTCTATTCCATGAATACTTGGCCTCTGGAGCCCCGAGCCCTTTGAAGCTAGTCACCTTACCCTGGTGCGAGGTATGTAGAAACAGACATCACCCTGGTGAGTGCTACTACATACAAAAGTATGTTCAGAAACCCACAAATTTGTATTGTACATTATGTAAGTCCATAGGACATGATGATATGGATTCTAGGGCTTACGATCTCATGCATGAAAGTTCGAGAGACATATATACGATTCAAGGAGAAGTTCAACAAGAAAGAAACACTACACAGTATAACTCTCCTAGGAGAGGAAACTTCAACCCTCGCAGTGGATTCAGAGGAAGAGGACGACGATGAGGAATGGGTCGAGGCCAAGGAAAAAAAATATGTTATAAATGTGCACAAATAGGACACCTCACAAGGGAATTCTAGAACCCTTGTACTACTTGCAGCTATTATAGCTCATTTTAACATGTTATAGAAGATTGTCCCATGCTGCTAGCTAATCTTTAGGAAAGATGAGGACCTCAGTAGAATCCACAAGTGAAAATTATATATTCTAAGCCTCGCAGAGAAGACCCTAGAGTCATTGTTATAGCCATAGGAGGCTCTGTTATAGGAGAAGACAGACTGACACAAGGAAAGATTACAGAAGACTCAGGAATCAGGAAAGCTACAAAGAAGACACAAATGTTTGATGCAAAGAAAGAAAGACAAATGTTTGAGAAAGAAAGGAAAGAATTCAAAAGAGACCAAGGTTCCTCATCGAAGACAAGACCAGAAGCAAGATAATATGGAATGCCTATGGCATTTGATCAGTCTTCTTCGCCAAAAGAATACAAGGAGGTAAAAAATCTCATGGAATTCCTATATACTTGTATTAAGTTTATTCAGGATGAGAGCACTGTACAAGAGTTACAAAATTTAATCAGACAATATGGACTAGGAAAGATAGACCCCTTACTAAATAGGGAAGTACACCAAATCGGTAAGAAGAGAAGGACAAATAAAGAGTTACATTTGAATGCTCAAATAGGAGAGTATGAGATAGATTATGTAGTCCTTGACTTAGGATCGAAGGTCAATTTCATGATGAAGCAAACCTGGGCACTGATGGGAAAACTGAAGTTGATTTATTCCCCTATCAGGCCTAGGATGCCCAATCAACAAGCTGTCAGCCCCTTGGGTAGACTGGAACATGTCCCTATGGACATCGACGGAGTAAGAACGTTTTAAGATTTTTTAGGTAATTAAAATAGTTTATGATAGCTACCCTTACCCCGCGCTGTTAGGAATTTATTGGGTTTTCAATAATTCCACTATGGTTGATTTAAAGAAAATACATATGAATTTTTAAAGAGATATCCTTAGGGTAATTTCACCTTTAGATCCAGATCAAGGTCAGCGGTACATAGAACCCATTAGAGAAGAAGACCACGCATATGCACTAGAAAATATATACAAGCTAACAGCCAGACAACATGATTACATTAATCCTATAGTCGATGGTAACTTAAGCTGTTGAAGTGATAGCGCATGTTCATCAGACTTAGAAGAAGCACTGGAGAACTGGAAGAATAAAATGTATGAAGTATCTACAAGAAGATGTGCTAGATTAACCAAAGAAGTTTTTTGGATTGGCACAACAGTAAATAACTTACCCACCTTTGATGGTCTGAATCCTTTAGAAACCTTCTTGTCGGACTTTGAAGAAAGTGTACCAATACAACAGAGATTATTGGCAATGGATGAGGCCCTAAAAGCCACACCTACAAGATGGTGGGGGGCACATAAACACAACATTACAGAATGGGTACAATGTCATACCCTGATGACAGCACGGTTCTTAGCACAAGTAGAAGGATGTGAAGTTTGCTATACAGGTCGAAGTTACCCAAAGGACCATGTGTGAAGCTATGAGGAAGCCTGGAGCAATGTCCCTCAAGAAAAATGGGTACACAAATTTATTAACATGTTGGACATGACACCTATCAATTGGTACCTTTAAGCAGAGATGCGCCTCATCACTACAGATTGGAAAGGTATGATTCATAATTTTGTAACTACCTTCTTATTTGAAAGTCAATATCCTTCAGTAGATCAAGCATGACAGATTGTGAGATAGAAATTATTCAAGGGGGCATCTATCCTTCCTTTGGAACAAGAAGAGGACAAATGGACTGTGCCTTTCCAGAAATTGCAAGGTTGTTACAACATCAACGTTGATGAAGTTGATGATCCTAGAAAGGTGAACATCACAGAAACAGAAGGCCAGAGAGATGTAGAATGACCAGGAGTTGATTTACCATTTATTGGACAACCAATCAAGATTAAGAAGGTCAATATTGGAACAAAACAGACCCCAAAGATTGCTAATGTTGGAGATTATTGGGATGTTGCTACCATTGACAAAATTACAGAGCTTCTGCATGAATATCAGGACTTGTTTCCAGCCAAGTTCACTGATATGAAGGGCATTAAAGGGCCTATGGGTGAGATGAGGATTCCTTTAAAGATAGATGCTAGACCATTCAAACAAAGACCGTACATACTAAACCCTAAATATAAGGAAAAAGTGAAAATTGAGCTCAACAGAATGTTGGAAGCAACGATTATAGAACCTGTCAAAGAGTCAGAGTGGATTACGCCTATGGTGGTACAATACAAGAAGATAGGAGAGATCAGGATCTGTGTAGATCTCAGAAATTCAAATGACACCTGTTTACATGATCCCTTCCCTACACCATTCACTGACGAAGTGTTAGATAATGTGGGAGGCCATGAAGTATATTATTTTACAGATGGATTTTCAGGATACCATCAGATTTATATTGCCAAGGAAGATCACCACAAGACTACATTTGCGATAGAATGGGATTCTTATTAGTATATAGTGATGCCATTTGGATTAAATAATGCACCAAACATCTTTTCCAGGGTGGTGGTCGAGCATTCAATGAATTTCTGCATAAATTTCTAGAAGCATATTTTGATGATTGGACTATTTTTAGTTTATTAAAGAATCATATTGAATGTCTAAGGCTGATGTTGGATAAATGCAAGCAATGTCAAATTGTTTTGAAACTAAATAAGTGCATCTTCTTCTCACCATTTGGAGTTTTGTTAGGACATATTGTATGTAAGCAAGGATTTCTGGTAGACCCATCCAAGATCGCCATTATAGTTGATCTATCCCCTCCTACTTCAGTCAAATAGCTACGCACTGCACTGGGACACACAGGATATTACAAGAAGTTCATTAAAGGATATGCTCAGATCACAGCACCTATGGAGAAGATGTTGAATAAATATTGTTAGTTTAGTTGGACAAAAGAATGCTAGTAGCGCTTCGACACACTGAAACAAAAAATGGTTATTGCGCCTATTATGGTTTTCCCAGACTGGACCAAGGAGTTTCACATGCATGTCAATGCATCTTCCATTGTTTTAGGAGCTTTGTTAGCACAACCTGGAGGAGGAGATATTGACCACCTGTTAGATTTTGCTAGAAGGAAGCTATGAATTGTTAATATTAATTACACCACCACTGAGCGGGAAGGGTTAGCCATGGTATACACATTGTAGAAATTTTTCCACTACTTGTTGGGAGGACACTTAAAAATGTTTACTCATCACTCCACGTTGAAATACCTAGTCAACAAGCCAGTGTTGGGGGGAAGGATATGCAGATGGCTTCTGCTATTTTAGGAATATGATTTTGAGATCATAGTAAAGCCAGGGAGAATGAACAAAGGTCCTGATCACTTGTCAAGATTGGAACATGGTGAAGAGCCGACCAGTTTGGAGGATGCACTATTGGATGCATAACTGTTTTCCATTAGGAATATCGATGACCACTTTGCAGAGATAGTCTAGTTCCTATCAATAGGAATGATACCTAGTGAGTACACAATTCCTCAGAAGAAACAACTAGTAGTGCACGTTGCAGACTTCTCACTTATAGTTGGACATCTATACAAGATGGGACCTGATGAGATATTAAGAAGATGTGTTATGGAGGAAAAATGACCACTGATCCTCGCAGAAGATCATGAAGGCATCGTAGGACGACATTACGCAGGGAAAGAAACTGCATAGAAGGTTCTTAGAGTTGGCCTTTTATGGCCTACCTTACATAGAGATGCTAAAGACTATTCCAGAGCCTGTGATGTATGCCAAAGAGTTGGGAAACCTTCTAGAAGAGATGAAATTCCAATATCACCACAACTAACCCTACAAGCATTCGAGAAACGGGCCATTGACTTTCTTGGACCTATAAACCCATCGGGAAAGCGTACAAAAGCAAGATACATAATTATAACAACAAAATACTTGACCAGATGGGTCAAAGTAAGAGCATTTAAGGAATGTAGTGCAACTGCAACTACATGCTTCATATTTTATGACATCATAACCAGGTTTGGATGACCAAATATCCTTATGAGTGATCAAGGAACAAATTTCATCAATACGACATGAAGCCCTGACTGAATAATTTGCAGTCTAGCATCAAAAGAGCACACCATATCATCCAAAAGAAAATGGGACAATTGAAGCATTCAACAAGATCTTGAAGACAATGCTAATGAAGATTTTCAGTGTGAATAGGGATGATTGGGATCTAAGAGTACCAACAATATTATGGGCCTATAGAACCACTTGCAAGAAGCTGACAATGAAGACACCTTTTAATTTGGTATACGGTCTTGAAGTTGTTGTTCCATTGGAATATTTGGTATCAAGCCTAAGAATTGTTGCCTTTACATATATGGATGACCCTGGAGATTTTCAAGAGAGGATTGCACAATTGGTTGAATTGGAGGAAGACAGATTTATTACAGTATTCCATCAGCAGGTTCAGAAGGAAAGAGAGAAGGCCTATCATGACAGGCACATCAAGAATAAGGCATTCAAAAAAGGTGATCTAGTACTAGTATATGAAAACAAGTTCATAAAACATCCTGGGTAGTTCAAAATGCATTGACTAGGGCCATATGATATCGCTCATGTTACAGAGGGAGGAGCTGTGCAATTGAAGACTTTGAATGGGGAGTGGAAGGAAGGATTAGTGAATGGGAGCTAGTTGAAATTGTACTATGACAACCAACTGCCTCAAAAATCTCAGTAGAAGTAAAAGGAAAAGGGTCTAGGTACCAGGTGCAGTTGAAACTGGGTACCAGACACAGAAAAGACAATCTTCACAAGGAGGAAAAGGAGGCATAGAGAAGAAAGAAGAGGTTTCACTACGCAATCTAAAATCGAAGTAAAATAGGAAGCTAAGATCTAAAGTGCCTCAGGACGAGTCATAGGTGAGTGTTGGGGCCCTATTGGCCCTTGGTTATGGAAGTATGCGAAGATCAAGGAAGAAAAAGGAAAATGCAAACTTTGCGGAAGACACAATGACTATTACTGGGTTGAAGTGAGAAAAAGAGCAGAAAAGACGGAGCGAAGAAATTTGTTGGACGAGGAGATCAGGGATGACATATAAGCAAGAAGGAACGATCATGGAAAACTCAAAAAGAGGAAAAATCCACCATTGGAGGCTATAGAGAACTGCACGAGAAGCAAAGAAAGTTAGGCTAACGAAGCCTTGAAAATGCGGGCCAAGTTGACCTAGGGTTTTGGTATTTAGGGTTTTTAGACACCTAGGTTTTAGATTAAGGATGTCGGTGAGCTATTGTAATGTATAAATAGAGGTATAAAGGACCTGGGATGGGTTGGTGTTATGATTACTGTTGTTTTATTTGTCGTTGTGTGATAGAGTGAGTAGTAGTGTGTGAGAAATAAGAATTGAGTACGAGAGCCTTCTAGTATTGTAAGATCTCCAGCAGGGTGCAAAGATCAACCCTGTAGCTGGGTGCACAGGGAGGGGAAAGAAAGAGGGGAGAATAAAGAAGTTCTATTGGCTAAGAGAATAGATAAGAACTGTATGCTTTACCTTAATATATTATAGCACATTTCTGTGGACATAGCCCTAGGGAGAGGGTGAACCACATATATTTTGTGTTGTGTTTGATTGGTATTCTGTCTTTGTCATTGATACACTATAATTGCATTATTGTTTTAGACCTAATAAGTAGATGTGTAGAGTATATCCTAGCTAATAAGTGATATATGAATGTTGTGTTGTTCTTGTATTAGATCCACCTAATATTTCCCTTGGTTGTAGACATCTCTGTCCTGCAACCCCCTCATAACTGCTTCGGGTGAGACTGGATCTACTTCGGTGTTTCTGAAAGTGCCAGTAGTTAGGGCTTGTTGGTGCACTCTTGGAGCTGAAACCTGGGTCTTCCCCTATGTCAACAATTATGCCCTCATTTTCCATGTCTAGTCTTAAAGAAATCTTAATTTTTTTTAATGTTTAATTTCTTTTGAAGGAAAGGAAACCAAAAGAATGATTGAAAGGATTTAAATTGACTTGCAAAACCATTTGACCATCTCCAATGTTAATTGAATTTAACCCCACATTTCAATGAGGCATATATTACAATGAAACAATGTTCAATAAGATGTGTATCATGTGTGCAAATATCTAATATAGAAATGATATTATTTAATCATATTATGATTATCATTGGTTCTTTCCATGTCAATGAAATTGTGTTTCACATGTTTATATATAACTTAGACAAGCATAGACACTTTTTTGAAATGAAAATATCATTCAGTATATGTTTTTATGTAGAAAACGTGTAATTCTCTAAAAAATGAAGCACAGATAAAAATTTTCATGGTGGAAAAACCTCATGAGATTGATTGAAATATATGTCTTCCCATCTATCTCTATATGAATTCCTATTTATAAATCTCATTTTCAAACTCCTTCAAGAAATTGCCACTTGGATTTTTTCCTCTAGAAAATCAATCTTTCTATAGAGAGCACTTCAAGAAGAAGGAACATTGAGAGTAACATATTATTATATTTTCCAATTGACAGTGATATTTGGAAATCATGGACAATTCATATCAATAGGGTACTTAGAGTGGAATAACACCAAATTTCCACAATGATGTCATTTATTTCAACCAACAAATTGTTTGTAGTAAAATTATTCATTGACTTCTCATTATATATAATTTAGGATATGAAAGCATGAATTATGGGATGAGTAGGTGAATCTTTCCAAATAATTTAACCATCGTAATATAATTAAAACTATTCATGGTAACAACAACATATGTGATAAAAAAACATAGGCCTAACCTACTGAGGTTTAAGCTTCACAAATGTGTTAATAGGGGTATCAATATCATGGTGACTCTCTTTGAATATATTGAACAATTATACTTAACTCAAATTTTCCAATGAATATTTGTCAAGTGATTCATATCAACCTTGTAATATTTTTTGTTGCACCACATATTTTACATTCAATGAAATGAAATTTTTTCCAATCGATTCAATTAGGTGAACTCTGATACAATAAATCATCAAGTCGAGGTTCGTAAAGTAACAAAGTTCATGAAAAATATATAAAATCCTGAGCATCTAATATATCTAAGTGATTACTTATGAAAAAGTGAAATTGTTTGTTGTTTAGCTGCAGAAACAAAGTTTGTGTTCAACTACATAAAAAATAGAGTAAATGAAAATACTAGTGAAACAAATTTAATAAAATTACAGGAACAATTATAATCACTTAAAATCATTAACCTATTAGATTATTAGCTATTAAACAATCATAGGATTTCAATCATTCAATGAACAAGGGTTTATGTGACTATTGTGAACAATATTTTGTTTAATTAATGACTTTTGTGTGTTTGTATTCCTATGTGTTGCAAATAGAAATAAATAAACTACAAGAAATAAAAGAATAGAAAATGTAATGCACACAAATCATAAATTAAAAAATACCAGAAGAAAAATAAGCAATGCATTCCTCCTCAGGGGGGCCCTCCTGGCTTGGTGAATGCTGTTGGAAGAAAAACATAAGACTGAACTTACAAAACTAAAGCACACAATTCATGCAATTAACAATAACTAGAGCTAAATAAAAAACAAAGTAAATGCAAATACCACGGAAATACATTTAATAAAATCATGGGAACAATTCTAATCACTTAAAATCATTAACCTATTAGATTATTATCTATTAAACAATCACAAGATTTCAATCATTCAATGAACGAGGGTTTATGTGACTATTGTGAACAATATTTTATTTAATTAATAACTTTTGTGTGTTAGTATTCCTATGTGTTGCAAATAGAAATAAATAAACTACAAGAAATGAAATAATGGAAAATTTAATCCACACAACTCATAAATTAAACAATACCATCAAAAAAATAAGCAATGCATTCCTCCTCAGGGGGGCCCTCGTGTCTTGGTGAACGCTACTGGAAGAAAAATATAAGACAAAACTTACAAAACTAAAGAACACAATTCATGCAATTAACAATAACTAGAGATCTTATATTAATATCAGATCAATGATACAAAAGTAAAACAATTCAATATAATCTCTAGTGTTTTATGAAGGTTCTCGAGATTGATATTTATATATTACAAATGGGATCTTGGAGATCCAAAACCCATGAATCCTCAAACCAACCACAACACCATATCTGGGAAAAATTGTTTTAGAAAATTTCCCACATCTCCCAGATCTTCTACTCTTTGATAAATCAACTCACTTGTCACCTAAATAGGCTTTTTCTATTCAAAATCCATGTGCCCAATTTTTGCGATCCACCTTTATCATTTCAAAAATTACGTCTCAATATCACTTCCTAG
>SNQJ01S0013515.1:0-56869 GCA_010110895.2 Picea sitchensis
TTGGCATTCAGATCTGCTTGTATTGATCTTCATTTCTTATTCAGCCTTTGGAGGCATTATTTTGTATTAGCGGGAGCATTTTGTAGCAGCTCTTATCTATTGTCTATCTTCTTGGCCATCTGTTGAGCATTCCAAATCGGCATATTCATTGTAGAAGGTTTCTCTATTTTATGAATAAAGAAGAATTGAGATGTTTTGGCTTGTCTATCTTATTACATATGGTTGAGGTATGTTCCATGGTTATCTCTTTCTGTTATTTGCTGCATACACACATATAAACACATCTAAAAGGTATATCAGCAAAGTGTTTGACGAAATACCTCACTTAGAAAAAGTTTTAAAAAGACACCAAAATAGTGATGATCCTTGCATAATGGCTTGGGATCTTTACACCCTTGGGCCTTTGATTGTGCGCATGTTGATGAGCTTGGTTTTCTCTTGTGTCAGGGATTCGATAAAGTCCTCAAGAGAAGGCATCTTCTAGGTGGCTCCATAGGAGAATTTGACAATATGGAATGTGGATACGAATATATAGAATTCAGGACCAAGCTTGGAGATAATGGTGAGAACCATTTGTTTCTCCTCCGCCGATTTATCAACCCCGCAAGATTTGAGTTGCGACAGTAAATCCTTGAATTTTGTAAAGAAATCTTGGATATTGTTGAAGATTTTTGGATCCAATGTGAGCAGCTCCACCTCTAGCATGTTTCCCCTCATCTCATCCTATTTTCCAAAGAGCCCTTCCAAGTTTTTCCAGGCTTCATTGGGAGTCTTATAGAAAGATATCTGGAAAAGGAGATTGGGAGAAATAAGACTGCAAATTGTTCTGAGTGCCTCATCCATGCGATTTAAGTACTTGGATTTTTCTATGACTGATGTCAGCTCTGTATTTGTATTCATGGTTAACCTATACAACCCTCTGGATCAGAGATGTATGGCTATTTTCTCCTTCCATGCAAAATATTTGTAAGGTGTAAGAATGAATTCTTTTTGGAATTCCATGTTTCCGTTGTCTTCAATCTTTTGTACCTGCAAAAACAATTTGGTGTATCTTTTTCTTAGAAGTTTGTCAGCTCTGATACCATGTAAATGTGTTGAACCTACACAGAATAGATCTAGCTAAACAATTATACACACATTTGCAGAGAGAAAAAGAGAAATAAGAAGAAGGAGAGAAAGAATGAAAGAATTATCATTAACCGTTATGAAAAATGAATAGTTTACACATGATATACTCTGTATAACTCAATGAGTTCGACTTGAGGATAACCAATGAGCCATAGTGGTGGTATAGAGTGATATGGACACACACCAACAGTTACAGGAGTGAACTGCCACCTATTCTATTCTCTCAGGCAGTTACGGGAGTGAACTGCCACCTAGTTGAGTTAACTAGTCAACTAGTCTTCAATTAACTCACTAAACAGAGAGTAGTGAGGATTTAACTCAGGGAATCAAGGCTAATGCACCACTCTGGTGATGATACCAAGGAAATTTAAAATTATCATGGTGATGATCCCAATGTTGCATGGTGATGATCCCAGTGCAACATCTAAACTCAACTCAACTAGTCAAACTGAAGTGTCAACTGAAAGAGAATATTCTCTAGGTGGAATATTCTCCCCTAAAATATAGGAGACTAGATAATGACTAATTATGACTAATAAAAAAGGAATAACTTTAGGAAAAATAAATCCTAGGTGTGTGTGAAGTAACTCCAACACATTAGAGGTATAATATAACTGCCACTAATTATTTTACCCATTGGATGGGAGAAACACCATTAACCAAGGTAAATGATGAAGTGGTAATAAATTCTATTGAACAACACATTATGACTAGGTTTGAATTACCCAATAATCTTGTATTTGATAATGCTATATATTTTTCATTGTTGAAATTGACTAAGTTTTCCCTAGAAAAATGGATAATTTTAAAATATCCAACCAACTATTACCCTCAAGGAAATGTTCTGGCTAAATTCACAAACATAAATATGATCTACATCCTTAAGCGAATTGTAGTCTAATAGAAGAGGAATTTGCACAATGCTTTACCTAATGTCCTCTGGGATGATCATGTACTCCCAAAGAATCCATAAGGACCTCTCCTTACTTCCTTTTTTACAAGAAAGAGGCTATCCTTCCTTCAATAGTCACATGCGAGAGAATGCCCTATCATCTAAAATCACATTAACACATTGTTAAATCTAGAATAGAATCACACCAAAGATAAAATCAATTTTTAAGCTCACCAACAGATTATTAAATTTTGGTTTGATGAAAAATCTATTGGAGAAAAATACTTTCAAGTTGGCGATCTGGTCCTCAAGTGAGAAAATCGACATGAAAAAGAAGGAAAACACTCAAAGTTTCAACAACTGTGATTGGGTGCTTTCATAATCAAAGAAAATATAGGCCTAGGTACCTACCAGTTTCAAAATATTGAAGGGGGTGAAGACCTCTTCCCCATCAATGGACAGATTCTGAAACATTACATCAGATAGACTTTGAGGCAACTTCCCCTTGTACATAAATAAATAATTTACTTTCTCATATTTTATTTCCTACTTGGTTTTTATTTAATTCTTACAGATTCATTGGCTTGTTTTATGTTTTGCACTTTCATTTAATTTTTTATTCTAGGTTGTTTTCCTTTTCTCTCTTTCAAAATTTTCTTACCTTGGACTTCTCAGAGAATTTGATTTCTTAGATATGAATTGTCTTTTAAGATGTGACACGTTGATATCGAAGGCTTGGAAATCTTCATTTTGATTTCTAGACATAACTCCATATATCTCTATGTAACATTGTTATGCATCACTCCAAGTAAGACCTAGTAGAGGAACATAGTTCATTAGTATATGAACATTGTACTCTTAAATGTAGAAAGAGTGAGCCAATGGTCATGTATGAGAGAAGGTTTTTTGTTTTTCTGAAACTAAATGGAAACTGATTTAGGAAGGAATATGTAGCACTCAACGTATGTTTCTCAAGGATTTATATAATATATAATCAAGTTGGAAGTGTTGGGGTACATGCACAACTAAATACTTAGTGACATACTCATTTTTTCCATTTTTCCTACTATTTAGAAGGACTACTATTTATAGAATGTCTATTTATAGTAGGTCTAATTTCATCTGGTGGATACCTATATGTAATACCATGGGAAAATACAGTGGGTTTCCAAAACCATGGGATCTGATGCAGGAGCATCTCTCACTCATCAAGTGAGCCAGCGCGTGAAGTAGGAAAAGACAGCTGGACAAGCCAACAAACTTCTTTTTGAATTTTACCTTGATGATTGTTGCGCCAAGCACTAATGAGTTAATGTAATGAAGCGCACTTGTATTGTATTATAGATAGGAAGGCATTTAATAGTTTTAATGTTGTTAGATAGGAATTTATTGTAGATTTGATAGCTTCAGATTTCGAGAGGGAAAACGGAATATAGGCACCCTCCTTTGTACATTGTATTATTATTCTGAATTCATACAGGAGCAAGATAAGAGCAGAGCAGAGAATTTGTGGAGAGCCCTCATGTACAGATTGGATTAATAGAAAGAGCTTTTGATTCAATTTCATGACTGGTGCTATTTTCTCTGTGTATGTGTTTATATGCTTATGGATGTTTGTTTCCTTGGTATGCATTTGCTTTTGAATATGCTGTGCATGTGTTTTCAGAGATTTATTGAAGTCTGTAAGAGGAGAATGAGTTTAAATTGTTTCTCTGTTTGAGCCAGGAGATTCCTGCATAGAGTGCAGTCGAATTCATCCGCATAGAGTGCGTTGATGAGGCTCAACAGTTAAACTCTCATTCTCGCTCGCCCAGAGTTGAATTGGGTTATTATAGCCATACAGGAGAGGTGCAGGCCAGGGTTGGAGTATTAGAAATGAGTCTGAGTATAGGTTGACAGAGACTACTTTTGTTGTAGGTGCACAGGGTCCAGAAATTCCAACACTTGGGAGTGATTGGACGCCGAGCGCAAGAAGTGCGCCAACCTTCAGTTGAAGGAGTCAGAGTCTACAAGCTCAGGAGGGATAGTTCCGTGGTGAAGACTTTGGGAACAGACCCAGGAGAAGCTCAAACAGAACACGGTGTTTTGGAGCAGGAGGAATCCTTAAGGAGGAGAACAGACGGCTAGGGATCACTGCGGAGAATTGCAAAATCCCGTTGACCGTCAGATCAGGGAGGAGCTGCGAGGGATTTAACCCGTAGGTGCGAAGAGGGAACCAACCATCAGAATTCGGCATATCGGGGTTCGCAGGGGCAAGAATATTATACCCATTGAAATCACGATTGGCAATTTCCCAAAGTCGTTGGGATCGTTGATCACCGTGGGGACAGGTGTCGCGAGATCCCAGGAGGTCGGGATTCGGTACTTCGGAACTTTTGATGTCAAAAGAATTTCAGAGGAGTAGCGAAATCCCGAAGTGTGACGGGTCCCACGGTGATAGTGTGGGGTGTTGACAGGTGGCATCGGAGGTTCGGAGTTTGGGGATTCATAGTGTATGTGAATCGCGACAGCGGATTCACCGATTTCCCGATAGGGAAATCCCCGAAAAGGTGAAAGAGTTGACCTGTTGACCCATCGGGGTTCGGGGTTCGGTGTTTTGATTTGCAAGAAACCTGTGGCCGTGAGTTTCGCGATACAGCGAAACCCGATCTCCCGATAAGCGAAGGGGAGATTGCTGACAGGAGATAACTGTGGGTGAATAATTCCCGACAAGGAATTAGAGGAGCGTTCAGCTCTTCGGGCCAGAGTTAGAGAAGGTCATGGTGATCGCGATTGTTCTTCGGGGAGTGGAGAGCGGTTAGCACCAAGTGGTATCAGAGCAGGTTAGGAGTTCTCTTTGTTCAGGTAGCAGAGAGAAGCGGATTACACCATGTCACCCAGAAGAGAGAGACAGTCGCCTGATCGTGGAGACAGGGATGCCCGAAGAAGGGGTAGGCCAGCAGGAAATCCGGAGATGGAACGACAGATACGATATCTCATGGCGAGACTCGAAGAGATGGAGACCACGCAGAGGCGCGGAGCTGGCGCTGAAGAGTTCAGTGATTCCGAAGTGGAAGGGGAAGATGGACATGATGAAGGTGAGGTCAAAATAGAGGATGCCTCAACCGAAAGGTTGATTAGAGCCATCTCCCGAATGAGCTCAAAGACCAAGATGGACATTCCCATTTATGAGGGGAGTCTAAATGCAGAAGAGTTGCTAGATTGGATCCGAGCACTCGACACCTACTTCGATTATGAGGATATCAAAGAGGACAAGAAGATAAGGCATGCTGTTACCAAGTTGAAAGGACATGCATCCTTATGGTGGGACGAGTTGCAGGCGGAGAGGTGCTGCAAAGGCAAACAGAAGATCAAAAGCTGGGATCGGATGATCGCGAAGATGAAAGAAAAATTCATCCCTAGAGATTACCATATCACTTTGTTCAGGCGGATGCAGAACCTGAGGCAGAAGTTGATGACGGTGAAGGAGTACACCGAGGAGGTTTATAGACTCAACATCAGAGCAGGTCATCGGGAGAGCGATGATGAAAAGGTGGCAAGATACCTGAATGGTCTAAGGTATGACATTCGGGATGAATTAAGCATGGTTACCATCCGGACAGTTGAGGATGCATACCAGATGGCTCTGAAAGCCGAAGAGAAGCTAAGCCGCAAGCAGGGATAGTGAGGGCGAGGCAGGAGTCATCCCAAAGGCAAGGCAGTTGCCCAAGAAAAATTCCAGAAACCCAAGGAGGAATGGAAAGGACCTCAGGGAAAGGTTGAGAGAGGTGGAACCTCACAACCGAGGAAACAATATGATGAGCCGATGAGGCAGCATACGGAGCAGGGTGGTGGATATGCTGACGCCAATGCTATTCCTCGTACCCGAGGTAGAGGAAGAGGTCGTGGAGGAATCATCACCTGTTTTACATGTGGAAAGGACGGACACAAAGCCGTTGATTGTCCAGACAGGAAGATGGACAGAGGAGAAGCTCACATCACAGAGGCGTAGAGGCGTGATGTTGAGGATGATGACACCGGAAGTGGGAAGTCACTGACGGTACACAAAGTTCTCTTGACACCTGAGAAAGAGGTGGAGGACATATCTCAGAGAACCAGACTGTTCAGAACGACTTGCAAGACCAAGGGCTGGAAATGCAAGGTCATAGTGGACAGTGGAAGCACTGATAATCTCGTTTCGACTGAGATGGTGGAGAAATTGGAACTGGAGATGACCAATCACCCAAGTCCCTACAAAGTGTCATGGCTGCAGAAAGGACACCAGGTATGTGTTACGAAACAATGCTTGGTTAAATTTAAAATGGGTGAATATAAGGATGAGATTCTGTGTGATGTCATTCCCATGGATGTCTGTCATGTATTATTGGGAGGACCATGGCAGTACGACCGAAATGTTGTTCATGATGGGAGAATGAACACATATACCTTGGATAAGGATGGGAAAACGCACACATTGCTTCTGATAAAGGATAAAGAAGTGAAGGTGGAAGTGAACAGTAGCATACTTCTCATGAGTGGGAAGGAGCTTCTCACAGAGATGGAGAAGAATGAAGATCCAAAATTCTTTGTTGTCAGAAAGCCGAGAATTGTCCTGACAAGCACAAGAGTGGACGACTTGCCAGAAGAGATTCAGGAACTACTGGGAGAGTTTGCTGACATCATCGTGGACAAACTACCTCGTTCGTTGCCACCGATGCGGAGTGTGAGTCATAATATCGATCTCATACCTAGAGCAAGTTTGTCGAACAAAGCAGCATACAGATTGACGCCTCAGGAGAATGAGGAAGTCAAAAGGCAGGTACATGATTTGCTGGATAAAGGACTGGTCTGAGAGAGTCTCAATCCATGTGTTGTACCGACAGTACTAAGTCCGAAGAAGGATGGAGGCTGGAGAATGTGTACAGACTCCAGAGCGATAAATAAAATCACCACCAGGTACAGATTTCCACTGCTGAGAATGGACGATCTGATGGATTGCCTGAGTGGGGCAAATTTCTTTTCGAAGATTGATCTCAAGAGTGGATACCATCAGATCCGGATGAGAGAAGGAGATGAATGGAAGAAAACATTCAAAACAAACGAGGGTTTGTACGAATGGCTGGTCATGCCATTTGGCTTGACAAATGCGCTGAGCACATTCATGAGACTGATGAATGAAGTCCTGAGGGAATTCATCGGTAAATTTGTGGTCGTGTACCTGGATGATATACTGATTTTCAGTAAGACCAAGGCTGAACACTTGAAACATTTAGCCATTGTGATGAGAAGGCTACAGCAGGAGAAGCTGCTGATCAATTTGAAGAAGTGTTCCTTCATGCAGACATAACTCATTTATTTGGGTTTTGTGATTTCGGAAAATGAATTGAAGATGGATCCTGAGAAAGTGGAAGTAATCAGGAATTGGCCATCGCCGAGGAATGTTTTCGAGGTGAGGAGTTTTCACGGTTTAGCTAGTTTCTATAGAAAATTCATTCGAAATTTCAGTGGGATTAGTGTAGCAAAGATGGACACAGTGAAAAAGCGGCATAAAGTTTTTCATTGGACAGCAGAGGCTGAAAGAAGCTTCAATCTGTTGAAGCGGAAGATAACAGAGAAACCAATTCTGGTGTTGCCTGATTTTCAAAAGACATTTCAGGTGAAATGTGATGCCAGTGGGTATGTTGTTGGAGGGGTCTTGAGTCAAGATGACAGACCTGTTGCATATTACAGCGAGAATCTAGATGATGCAAAGTTGAAGTACTCCACATATGACAAAGAGTTCTATGCCATCATACAGGCATTGAAAAAGTTGAGGCATTACTTGATACCTAAAGAGTTTGTACTGTACAGTGATAATCATGCATTGCAGTTCGTAAGTCAACAGGATAAGTTGAACTAGAAGCATGCAAAATGGGTAGAGTGCATGCAAAATTTTATGTTTGTGATTAAGCACATTTCAGGAACTGCTAACAAAGTGGCTGATGCTTTGAGCAGAAAATGTTTGCTGTTGCAGGAGTTCATAGTCAAGACGCTGGGTTTTGAGAATTTAAAAGATATGTATGCTGGAGATGCAGATTTCGGAGAGGCATACGAAGCAGCTGAGAATCCAGTCCTCAGGGATCGGAGTCCGTGGCTGGAATATATGATCCACGAAGGATTGTTGTTTAGGGGCAATCAACTATGCATACCGAATTGCTCCATGAGGGAGAATTTGGTGAGGCAAAAGCACAGCGGCGGATTAGCAGGTCACTTTGGACATGACAAAACATTCACAAAGCTAAGCGAATCATATTATTGGCCAGGCATGCGAGCAGATGTAAAGAGGTTTGTTGACAGGTGTCAGATTTGTCAACATTCGAAGGGCCGAAAGCAGAATGCTGGGTTATATCAGCCATTGCCCACACCTGAAAGGCCATGGGAGGCAATCAGTATGGATTTTGTGTTAAGTTTGCCGAGAACACAACGAGGGGTGGATTCCATCTTCGTGGTGGTAGACAGTCTATCGAAGATGGCACATTTTATTCCGTGTCATAAGACCAGCGATGCGACCCACATCACAATTTTTTTTTTCAAAGAGATCGTTAGATTGCATGGATTGCCGAGAAGCATAGTCTCGGATCGGGATACTAAATTCATAGGTCATTTTTGGAGGACGCTATGGAAGAAGCTGGGAACTAATCTGGCATTTAGTTCAGCTTACCATCCGCAGACGGATGGGCAAACAGAGGTGGTGAATAGGAGTCTGGGAGATTTATTGAGAAGCTTGGTGACAGAGCACCACAACAGTTGGGACCAGATATTACCACAGGCAGAGTTTTCTTACAATGACTTTGTAAACAGGAGTACAGGGAGAAGCCCATTCCATATTTTGTATGGAACACAGCCGAGGGGAGTTTCTGAACTCAGGGAGTCAGGACAGGCTGAAACTAGCAGTGCTCATGCTGAAGAATTCGCTGAAGCGATGCAGGAACTTCGTGCGAAGGTGAAGCAGCGACTGATGGATGTAAATCAGGAGTATAAGCGCAGAGCCGATCAGCGGAAGAGACAACTTCAGTTTGAAGTTGGCGACATGGTTCTAGCGCACCTGAGGAAAGAAAGGTTCCCAAGAGGAACATATAACAAGCTCAAGATGAAGAAAATCAGACCGTGCAGAGTCCTGAGAAAATTTGGTGAGAACGCATATGAGCTTGAGTTGCCAGGGGGCATCGGGATATCTCCGATATTCAATATTTTGGATTTATACCCATACAGGGCTGATGAAGCAGAAGCTGGAATTGAGGAACCAGTGGTCCAGTGGCAGAAGCAGATGCCAGCAGCAGAAAAGCCACAGATGGAATATATACTGGACAAGCGATTGGGCAGGAAGACCAGAAGAAAGCAGTATTTTGAATACCTGGTGAAGTGGAAAAATCACCCAGTGGAGGATGCCAGCTGGGAAATAGAGGCAGTGATACAGAAACATGGGCAGACTGTGCAGGAGCTCATGGACAGGAGCCCATGAAATCTTTCGAGCCGAGGAGTATGATGCAGGAGCATCTCTCACTCATCAAGCGAGCCAGCGCGTGAAGCAGGAAAAGACAGCTGGACAAGCCAACAAACTTCTTTTTGAATTTTACCTTGATGATTGTTGCACCAAGCATTAATGAGTTAATGTAATGAAGCACACTTCTATTGTATTATAGATAGGAAGGCATTTAATAGTTTTAATGTTGTTAGATAGGAATTTATTGTAGATTTGATAGCTTCAGATTTCGAGAGGGCAAACGGAATATAGGCACCCTCCTTTGTACATTGTATTATTATTCTGAATTCATACAGGAGCAAGATAAGAGCAGAGCAGAGAATTTGTGGAGAGCCCTCATGTACAGATTGGATTAATAGAAAGAGCTTTTGATTCAATTTCATGACTGGTGCTATTTTCTCTGTGTATGTGTTTATATGCTTATGGATGTTTGTTTCCTTGGTATGCATTTGCTTTTGAATATGCTGTGCATGTGTTTTCAGAGATTTATTGAAGTCTGTAAGAGGAGAATGAGTTTAAATTGTTTCTCTGTTTGAGCCAGGAGATTCCTGCATAGAGTGCAGTCGAATTCATCCGCATAGAGTGCGTTGATGAGGCTCAACAGTTAAACTCTCATTCTCGCTCTCCCAGAGTTGAATTGGGTTATTATAGCCGTGAGGAGAGGTGCAGGCCAGGGTTGGAGTCTCAGAAATGAGTCTGAGTATAGGTTGACAGAGACTATTGTTGCTGTAGGCGCACAGGGTCCAGAAATTCCAACACTTGGGAGTGATTGGACGCCCAGCGCAAGAAGTGCGCCAACCTTCAGTTGAAGGATTCAGAGTCTACAAGCTCAGGAGGGATAGTTCTGTGGTGAAGACTTTGGGAACAGACCCAGGAGAAGCTCGAACAGAACACGGTGTTTTGGAGCAGGAGGAATCCTTAAGGAGGAGAACAGACGGCTAGGGATCACTGCGGAGAATTGCGAAATCCCGCTGACCGTCAGATCAGGGAGGAGCTGCGAGGGATTTAACCCGTAGGCGTGAAGAGGGAACCAGCCATCGGAATTCGGCATATCGGGGTTCCCAGGGGAAAGAATATTATACCCATTGAAATCGCGATTGGCGATTTCCCGAAGTCGTTGGGATCGTTGATCACGGTGGGGACAGGTGTCGCGAGATCCCGGGAGGTCGGGATTCGGCACTTTGGAACTTTTGATGTCAAAAGAATTTCAGAGGAGTAGCGAAATCCTGAAGTGCGACGGGTCCCACGGTGATAGTGTGGGGTGTTGACAGGTGGCATCGGAGGTTCGGAGTTCAGGGATTCATAGTGTATGTGAATCACGACAGCGGATTCACCGATTTCCCGATAGGGAAATCCCCGAAAAGGCGGAAGAGTTGACCCGTTGACCCATCGGGGTTCGGGGTTCGGTGTTTTGATTTGCAAGAAACCCGTGGCCGTGAGTTTCGTGATACAGCGAAACCCGATATCCCGATAAGCGAAGGGGAGATTGCTGACAGGAGATAACTGTGGGTGAATAATTCCCGACAAGGAATTAGAGGAGCGTTCAGCTCTTCGGGCCAAAGTTAGAGAAGGTCCTGGTGATTGCGATTGTTCTTCGGGGAGCGAAGAGCAGTTAGCACCAGGATCTTAAACCTCCATTAGGCAAATTCCTATTTTTTATCCACCACTAGGAAAATTCCTATTTTTTAGCCACCATTAGGAAAATTCCCATTTTTTAGGGGATGGGTGCTTCATTCCTTGATTTTAGGAGAGAATTCCTATTTCGTGGCTAGAGAGCACACTTGAGTGAGAAAATTATTCTCCTAAGGAAGTGTGCATTACCCATCTTATTTCTAGAGTTAACCTATTTCCTATTTTTTGTAACTTTCCATATTTATGAAGTTCTCTCTCAATTAGGAATTTAGTTCCATTCTTGGAATCTATTCTTATTCTAAGAGAGTTTTTATATTATGGAATGCATATTGACTTCATGTAGAGTTCTCATTGATTTCACACCTATATTTTTTACCTTTTCTTATTATTATCAATTTTTTACTTTAGTTAAGTGTCGCTAGTGAGAGTGGTTTATTTTGTTACTTGAGCATGCACATGGAAACCCCAACCTAGTGCGCATTAATTATCTTGTAGAGAGTCCTATATATTGTACTCATAATCAAGGATTAATACATGTTGATTTGAGTTGGTTTCTTAGTCTCTTATGTGTGTAGATTGATTCTATTTTTCTCTCTCCTCTATCTCTTTTTCAATTAGCTAGTGCAGTATTTTCTTCTCACAATTAGGTCTTGATTTGTGGTTTAATCCTACATGGTATCAGAGCCATTATTGTGAGGGAGTATTCACTTCTATTGAATTTTTATAGATCGTATTGGAAAAACCACATAGAACTTTAGATCAACCATCTTATTCAATGACCTTGACACCCTTCAACTACTTTGAGTGGAAGCCCAAGATAGAGCTTCTACTTTGAAGAAAGGGTTTGTATAGGGTCACTGTTACACATCAAAATTACTCATTATGATGATGGCCTAGTTTCATCATTACCAATGTCACAAGTGTTGCATTTTCACTGCAATTGTCGCAAATATCTTACTGTCATCTTGCCTATGTCATGTCTCAGACAAAATTATCAAGAACACTTAAAAGACACCTCAAAATACTGGTTTTGAATAGGAGAAATCATTTGACAAAGAGTACAAGTCTTTTTCCATGGAAAAAAACACTCAGAAATCAATTTTGGAAGGCAACGCTCCCCTATACATTGTCAAGGAGTGCCAATGCTCCCTAGCCTTCTTTGGGGGAGTGTTGCAATCTTGAATCTTACCAATGCTTCAACTGCACCTAATGCTTCAGATGTCAGTACACCACCCACACATCAACCTCATGTATACTTTTCACCTTCTTCACCCATTAAGTCTCCTTCCTTTTCTCATTCTTTGCCTAGTGAAAGCTCTAAAGAAAGTATCCAGGTTGATCAAAGCAAGAAGAAATAGAAAGAGAAGAAGAAAAAGAACTCGAAAAGGACCAAGCCTCCAACCATATCAGATGTTGGATCCAAGAAACTAGCTACTGTTAATAGTACTAGGAGTGTTGATGAGGTCAACAAGATTAAAACAAAGAATCTAAAACCCAAATTCCCTTGAAGTCTTTGTAAGGGTTACCACTTTCTTAGGGATTTCCCTGGTTTTCCCAAGGTCTTATAAATGTGGTCCTCCATGTCATCGTCCCCTGTTGGACATGTTGGTAACACCTTGTCAACTAGTGACATTAAGGTTGGTAAGAAGAAGACAACTGTCAAATTTCCTTGTATGTTATGCAAAGGTGATCATTACTCTCACCTTTGTCCTCGTATGGATGAGGCTTCTTCTCTTTTGGAAAATATTCGACTTCCAGCTGGTTATCGTAATATTTCACCCAACCCATCGTTATTTGATAGAATGGTCAATCCAGTTCCATCCCCGATCATTCCGGTTGATAAGGTGGTCAATCTAGTTTCATCCTCTGTTGAACCACTAACCAAAGTAGCTGATAAAGTTCCATCATTGGTCAGCCCCACTCGTCCTCTAAAGAGTGAAACAAAAGTGACTAATCCAATCCCTTCATTGGTCAGTCCCACCCTCCATCCGAAGAGTTCCAAAGTGGTTGTTCCGATTACATCATTGGTCAATCCCACTCCTCCTCCGACGAGTGCCAAAGTGGTTGCTCTAGTCCCTTCATCGGTCAGTCCGGTTGATCATGTTGTCAATATGGTCACATCTTTAGTTGAACCAGTTGACAAAGCGATTGATCCATTTCCACCTGTCAACCCCATTCTCCCCTTGGATAATAAATCCCAAGTGGTCGATTTGATTTCGTTATCAATCGATCCTACTCTCCCGCTAGAGAGTAAACCTGATTTTTCCCATGTTAATCTTGTTGATACATAATCTACCGTGTTGGGGGGAATTCCTCCTTCTCCAGCAAAACCACCTCCAAGTAATGAGTCCATCCTTTTTGATTGGGGTGTGCTAACTGGACCTCATCTTCCCTCTCACCTTCCTTTCAATATTACAATAAAATGTTTTGGTCGGGACATTCCTCAGACGTTAATAGATGAATGTTCGTTCGTCAGTATTTTGTTCTATATTGCTTGGCAAGCTTTGGTTTATCCTCAGCGTGTGTCAGTTACCCAGACTCTGTTCACTTTTAAAAGAAGAAATAGTCACCCTTTAGGATTCCTTCCTTAGTTTCCTGTAAGTTTTGGAGGGAAAACTGTCGTTATTGATGTTATGGTAGTCCAGGACCCCTTGGATTTCGATTTACTCCTTGGGAGAGATTATGTCTATGCCATGAAATCTATTGTGTCCACTTTTTTTCATGTGATATCTTTCCCACACGATGGAAGAATGGTGACTATTGATCAAGTTTCGTTTGTTGGCCCTGACTTGAACATCAACCCAATGACCTCCCTAAACGGTTCTTATATGCAGTCGGTATCACCCATGGAACAGGTCAATTATGTGGCGTTGTCTCCCATGACTTCAACTTCCGATGACTTAGATCTGGTAGTTGACATGGTGATATATTTGGTAGGACTATTGGATCCTGATCTCCTTACCCTTGATGTGACCCTCGACATGTGTTCCTTCCGGGGCATTGTTCTTCCATCTAGTGAAGATATCTTGGAAGACATGACCGAGTTTTGTCCCTTGACATGGTGTCCTTCAAGAGTGTTATCCTTTTGGAAGCCATGATCAAGAAGAGTCTAAGAGCATAGTTTCTCTTCTTTGTGGCAAGCTCATTAAAAAATGAAACATGAGCTACGAGCATAGTTTCTCTTCTTTGTGGCAAGATGGTTAGAAAATGAAATAGAGGCTATGAGCATAGTTTTCCTCTCTATAGAAAGCTCGTTAAAAAATGAAACAAAAATATGGGGACTGACCCCAGAGCATTGAGCATAGTTCTTTTCATGTGTCAAGCTCGTTAAAAAATGAAACAGTCACCTCTCCTGTCAGGTCGAGTATTTCGCCCGATCTCGTAGATGTAAAGTCAAGTATTTCATTAGGTCTCATATTTGAACCTTCATTTCATCCACCTGTACCCTTTTTCTCCATCTAGTACAAAAATTGGTGACAACCTCAATGTCGGTGAATAAATTGAAGCTTGGGGGGGCATGTCTCCAGCCTTTGATTATCATTCTGGAGTTGTTAAGCCACTATATTTTCAAGCTGGCTGCATACCAAGCATGGTCTCAGTTCCTTCTCATGATCGAAAAAACATGAGAACGCAACTGGGTAAACTTTTATCTCTTTTTTGGACTCGCATGGTTATACAAAAAAGGAACCCCTTGGAGTCTCCTTTAAGCTCTTTTCAGACTCTCTAAACATGAAAATGTTGTCAACTGATCTTGCTTCCTTTCACACTTGTTAAAAGGTTTGAAAGGGCGTCTTTTGAGTGGTAGTTTATCACTTTTTTGGCCTAGCAAGACTAAAATTACGAAAAAGGACAACCTTGGAGTCGTCTTTAAGTTATTTTCAGACTCTCTAAACATGAAAAACAACCGAGTTTTCTTTCTCTGGACTCGTTAAAAATTATACATTGAAGGGCCCATGTGGGACCAAACCCTTACTTCTTCTGGTTCATTAAACAAAAGAAGAGGGACTTACTGAAGGTGCGTTATATTGAGCATGTTTTACCCTCCTCGAGCTTGTTAAATTAAAAAGAGGTACTCGTCTATCTGGATGGGGGGGAATTTTGAAGGAAGCAAGACAAGCAATTTTTGAAAACATCACTAGTCACTCTTACATTCTCCCTTGAACACGACACTTTGTATTTTCATACATTTTAATCCACTGAACCTATGCACTGAACCAATCCTCTGAGTTTCTTTACTCCTTTGGGTCACCCGACGAAATTCACAGTGTCCATTGAATCATAATGTTTTGTTCCATGTCATGTTTTTGTTGTTTTTCCTCAGTGTTCAAGGGAAGTATCTTACTTGAGAGTCAACCATCACAAATATTATGTTTCAATACCCGTTCCAGTCCATATTAATTTGATCTACCAATTTACATCTTTGTGTCAGTTTCATGTCGTTGATGGGGGATACATCAAGGCCCTCCTACGACGAGTCTATTCCAGTCGACTTCAACACATTATCCAGGAACTGGACCTAGAAACCAATTAGTACCTTGGGACCTACATCCCTCAATGGAAGTCCTCCTTGCTTCCAAAAATTGGCTTACATCATTGACCCTTGATCGGGTGATTCCATGGATTTTTGACTTCATCTCATCCATTCACATTCATTGGAATGTACTAGAGTACCTTGGGAATCATTGACATCAATGGTGATTTCTCTCGTTCTTGTTAATGTTTACCTTATTGACCAGTAATCAAGTGGTTTATGCCATGTTAGACATCAGGACATCTATTCACATGGCTAGATTTGTACTACATTGGGATCGGTAAGAAGACCCTGGGTTGAATCATCACTCTTATATGTACTTTTTCGAGGTTGCGACAAAGTTTATTTTGAACATTGACACATATATTGTCACATAGATCCACTTTGTATTGGTCGTGGCTATGTCTTGTTGTCTCGTATATCCATTGTGTATTCTTTGTGTCTATGATCAACTCAGGTCATAGGAGTATAGATCCACATTGTATCTTCAGTGGCTATACCTTTTTGTCAATATAATTATGTATCCGCGGTGTATTTTATGGTGTCCATACCTTGAAAGTCTTTATCACTCAAGAATAGGTATGCCTTCCTTGGGTTTGAAACATGTCATAGTATTTGTTTGATGGTTTTTTGAATCTTCTTCCAAGTTCTCCAAGTCCATACCCTTGCTCGAAAAAGTCTACAAATTACTTCAGTCATCATTTCCCATATTATAACTTCACACTTTGGGGGGCAATCTGTTACACATCAAAATTACTCATTACGATGATGGCCTAGTGTCGTCATTACCAATGTCGCAATTGTTGCATTTTGGCTGCAAGTGTCGCAAATATCTTACTGTCATCTTGCCTATGTTGTGTATCGGACAATATTATCAAGAACACTTAAAAGATACCTCAAAAGACTAGTTTTTAAGAGGAGAAATCATTTGACAAAGAGTACAAGTCTTTTTCCATGGAAAAAAACCACTCAAAAATCAATTTTGGAAGGAATCAGTCCCCTATATATTGTCAGGGAGTGCCAACACTCCCTAGCCTTCTTTTGGGGGAGTGTTTCAATACTCTGTGCCTCATTCTAAGGGATCGCTGGGCTGTTTCAGGAGATCTTTGACCATTGAGAAAAATCAGGGATAAATCCCCCTTATCTCTAGAGTTGGTTGGATTTGAATCTGAGGTCAAGGCTATATCTTAGGGAAGATCCAAAACTGATGGAGAAGGATCCTCAACCTATCCCAATAATATCTAAGGTAGTCAAGTCTCTCCAAGCTTATTTAAGGAGGCCTCCTCATGGTGAAAAGCACATTGGAGTTTTAGAGATACCAAACTTATGATCTCATGAGTGGTATTGGAGGGAGTTTGAAGGCATCAAACTTATGATCTCATAATGGAGATGTCATTGACGCATCATCATTTTGTGTGGATTATTTGAGAAAAGGTTTGGACAAGGAGAGTTGGGAGAGGCTTCTGCACCTTCATCAAAGGTCTGTAAGTATTCTCTATTGTTCTCATTAATATACATTTGTGTTTGGCCTGTTTATTTCAAGGTTGTGTTTATTCTACATGAACTTGTCTCTATTAGATAGATCTGGTTTCAAGCTAATCTTAGTATAATTGGAATCTTGTTCTGTCATTGTTTGTTTTGCAGGACTTATCGAGGATCTTGGGGATCAAATCTCAACTCAGACTGTGTGAGGAAGAACATCATTAAAAAGGTACACCTTTCTTCCTCTTCTCTATACATTAGTTTAGTTAGGTTTAAAAGGATGTCAGTGACCAACATTATCACCCTTTCTTTCTTGGTATTAGGAGTCTAGAGACCAAGAGGGAATCCAATTGTCCGCGGGGGATTTCTCTGTAATAGTCACCATGGGGACTGAGGTCGAGGCTACTTCATCCATAGAGAAATAAAAATATTTTAACAAAATGGATGAAACCTACGGGATATTGTTCTTGAGCATCTCTTTGAATATCCTCTTCCATGTTGATACATGAAATACTCCTAAATATGTTTGGACAAAGTTGAAGTATATGTTAGGAAATAAAGACAATCTAAGAGGTCATCAACTAGAGAATAACATACATGCATTGAATCCAAGATATTTTGAGACTGTACAAGACTATTTTTGTAATTTTAAAACTTTGCTTTCTCATGTTAGGGCTTGTGGAATTGATAATAAATATGAAAAAATGATCTTTTCAATTGTAACCAAACTAGGAGAAGAGTATTTTGTTTACATTTCTTCTTTTCGCACTACCGGGTCAGTTATGGGCTCTACATGGAAGATTTCAATCCTGGATTAGTTCATGGAGTAACTTATCCATGAGAAGACAAAGCTCATCTAGATAGGGGCACTCAAGAGTTCAAATCCCCATGCACTTACGACTCAAGGAAGTTCAAAGGAGAATAAGAAAAAGACTAAGGGTAAGAAGGACCAAAAGAATAAGAAGGAAGGTAAACAAAAGTCCACAGATAAGAGTTTGAGTTCCAAGGAATCAAAGATAAAGAAGGAGAATACCAAGTCTTCCAAATATAATAGGGTGTTCCATCCTCATAGTTGTTTCATGAAAACAACCATAAATCTCATGGCACAATCACTTGAGAAACATCATCTCGAGGATTGTATTCCAGATAATGCAAGGAAAAATACATCAGACAAACCGTCATCAGAAAGAGGTAATGGTCATGCATTAATCATTATTTAAAATTCTCCTAATGCTTGGGTTCTTGATTCAGGGCTACCCATCACATGGCCTCATTGGATAGACTTTTCTCATACTTGGAGACTTGTTCCAAATCACAAATCTTCATGGGATATGATTCTCCTACTGAGGTGTGCGGTAGGGGTAGATTTTATCTAGATCATGGATGCTTTCAGGATGTACTTCATGTTCCAAAGATTTTAGTGAATCTTCTCTCGATCTATCAAATCACTCATTCAGGTTCAGGGAAGAAAGTGGACTTCACTACAGACTCAATTATTATTTTTGACTTGTCATATGGTTCAAAGATTGTTGTTGGTGAGGTTAATCACCATTCTAGTTTGTACAAATTCTCTCACTTTACTCATACATTTGATTATGTATCGATTCTAACACGTGCTAATGAAGAGTCCATTAAGAGGAGTGTTAAGTTTGAAGAGGGTCCTTAACTGGTACTTCCATAGAAGTCCACACCTTTATATTCACTGCCATTAGTTGCAGAACTTCATGACACTTATTTCGATCAAACTTTTTATGAGACCTATGAATCTGACTTTTATGATATTTGTTTATCGAAAAAAATAATTTTTAGTTCCATAACATATACCATGATGCACACAATAGACTCTTTAGGCAAGAGGTGATCTAGTGGGTGATCTTGTTGATCCATGGAGAAACATATCTTAGTTTATGGACCCTTCACAAGATATTTATGTCAAGGAGCCTTTTCTACATATTTATTTTTATATGGTAGTTGATCAGATCCTAAGTCTTATGCGAAGGATGAAGGTAACCCTCATTGGGAGGAAACTACAAAAGGGCAGTGTTGTGGCTGCAACAACCCCCATTTAATTTTTTTTTTACAAGCAAAAGAGAATGGGCCCCTACTAAAATTTCAATCTTATTGCCTAATCCTCTACTGCTTGAGCCTAATGTTATGTTTCTTCCTATATTGATGGAGTTGGTGGTTTTTATATTGATTGATGACTATCTTTGATAGTTATTGGTTATTTTGTTTTATTTGAATATTTCAAATGTCTTCATGTTGTCTCTTGACTTATGAAGTTGTTTTCCACATTTGTATGATGGAATTGATATGTCATCTTTTGAAATTTTGTTGATTCCTAAGTGCCTGGTGATTTGAGATGACTTCATGGTTTGTTCTATTGCATGAACCAATTGGAGAAATCAAATTATGCATCTTTCTGTTGGCATGTTTTTTCTTCATTTTTCATCTTTATGATTTAACATGCAAATTATACTCACCTACTTCTAACTCTAAGTCTAAGTCTCATACCAAATGATCCTTCTTTTGAGTTGAGACTTGGCACATGTAGCTTCAGGATACTCATCTACAATCATCATGTTATTACTAAATTAACCTAAGACTCTCTTATAAATTGGTTTAAAGGTGGGAAATGTATTGTTTATTATGTTGGAAAGTATTCCTTTAGTTGTATGGTTGACCTCATTTTTTGGTTTTTTGCAGGGGAAGGTTTGCAGGGCCCCTTTCTTCACATGATCTCTCTAGCCTTCAGAGGCTCGTGGAGAATCTATTGACCCTCGTCCACAACCTTGACCTTTATTCTTTCCATGATTCTCCTTATTGGGAATTATATTACCTTCACTTGTAGTTTCCCTAAGGTATGAAGCCCCCTAGGATGTAGGACCCGCCTTTCCCATGATCCTATCCTTGAACCTATTCAGATTGATCTCTACCAGATTCTTCATTTGGCCTTCCCTATATATAGAAACCTAGGCCCAATTTCTATTGAGATTTCCCTGTATTCTCTTATCTTATTTTCTATGACCAAATCTCACAGTTGGATTGTGCTCGTTGAGAGATTTCCAATGAATGCAACCATACTTAAATCTGAGTTATGGATCATTCCGGTTGTGCTACGGAAGAGAATTAAATTAATTTTGAAGGAATTCAAGTTCCTATAAGAACCAAAAAAGTTGTAGAAGATGTCATCTACAAATAAAAAATGAGTCACTGATTCATATTTTGAAACTATGATTCCTCGCAAACGACCATTGGATTGAGACTCCTTGATTAAGATGCTCAGTGATTCTACAACGATCAAGAATAATAAGGGAGATAGGGTAGAACCCCATCATATACCTCTAGAATATTTGAAGAAGTGGGAAGGGGCTATGTTGATAAGGACGTCAAAGGAAGCACTTTGAATGCACCCCACAATCTAGTTAACCGCTTTTAAACATTGCCCATTTGGAGTAGTGTCAGACCCAGGAAGGTCTCGTTTACTTGGTAATAGGCTTTGGAGAGGTCCAATTTAAGAATGGATTCCTTTAGATTTCATTTTTTGATAGAGTGGAGTACTTCTTGTGCTATGGAAACTGCATCATGAATCTGTTTGTTGTAAGGAAGCCAAATTGTTCTTCCCCTATGAAGGAACTTAACATCGGTCTTAATCTTCTAGAGATAATCATAGAGATTAATTTGTAAATAACATTGCAACAAGGAATCGGTCTATAATCTTCAAAGAAGGAGGGGATTTTGTTTTTTGGATGAGGCACATGAAAGAGGTATTGAGAGGACTGTGAGTTATTCCTTCTTTTTTTTTATTCTTTGACCACCAATAATAGATTGTTCTTTAGGAGGTCGTAGAAATACTGAAATAATTCCACCGTGACGTTTTTTGGGCTACGTATTTTTCTATTTTTCACAGAGATCTGTTTTTCCATTATTTATGGTTCTGTAACCACTTCCCCCAGAGATAAATTCATTTCTTTAGAAAACACAGTAGGGAATTTTCCCACTACCTCCATGATTTCTTGGATGGGGCAACTAGGGGGGGCAGAGAAGAGATTACTGAAAAATCTTACTCCAAGCCTTTCCTTGTCCTCAAAATAATATGTCACATTTCCTTATTCATCCTTGATTTTCAATATAGTGTTGAGGTTTCTTTGATAGTTTGAAAAATGATGAAAGAATTTGGTGTTGTTATATCCCTCTTTAATCCAGAGTGCACTTCTCTTTATTCCCCATTCTCGTTCTTCTCTTTTGAGCCACTTGGCGTGTTTGTCCTCCAACTCTCGTAACTAAAATAGATTTTCATTGTAAAGGGGGATATCCTCTAACTTTCTAAGGGCATTGACACTTATTTATTCTATGTCCTGTATGGAATGAGCCCTCTTAGACTTCCAAAGAGGGAGCCATTTTTTATGGGAATTTTCAAAGTATTAAGGTTTTCAACAAACTACATCATGAAAGGGCTAGGGTTTTGAGGGGAGAGTTTGACCCAAGAGGAGAGAACGAGGTTCTTGAAATCTTCTCTGCCATCCAGGACTAGCTGAATTTTAAGGATGAAGGGGGGGGACTCAAAGCCCGAAGACCAATACAAGGAGATAGTTCGATGGTATGAAATACCTCCCGTCTCTACCCCTGACCTAAAATAAGAGCCCAAATTCAGGAGGGCCTTGGAGATTAAAAAATGATCCAATCTTTTTGCAACATCCTCATTACCAATTCTGAAATTTCTCGAAGTAGGGGAGATCTTCACAAGTTAAATATCGATCAATCTATCCTTTTCTAAAAAAGAAGAGAAAAAATCACTTTGCTTGTTGGCCCTAAGTTCATTCCCCAAAATTCCCACAGGGAGAGGGTAAAATTCAGGTCCCCTCCCGCCACCAAAAGAGGGTCACGAAAATTTCCTACAGAGACCAATTCCTCCCAAAAGGAGGTCATATTAGAATAGGGGCCATATATATTTACCATTGAGAAGGATAAATCACTATTATTATGTTTTAAATTGACTAAAATTGAAGTGTGGACAACTGAGGAGGACAGGGCTTGATAATTGGGGCTTCATCTAGTAAGCAGACCTCCCAAGAGACATGTAGCGTCAATTGTGCTGAAGGACCAATTCCTAAGACAAAGGAATACAAATTTCTCTTGCTCTTTCACCTAAACACATTGTCTCTTGTATCATTATAATGTGCAGCTTTAGGATTAGGAACATACGTTTGAGGGATTGATTCTTTGGCGCACCCCCACCCCTCACACATTGTAATAGAGGATGATCATTTTGCCTTCGGTGGAAGGAATTTCCCTGCTCTAAGGGACCTCGTGATGGTCGCTTGCGTTCATATGTGGATTTCCACTGCGGCTTGTTCTTTTTCTTTTGAAATATAGGATTTTTTTCTTTCCTGGGCATGGGGAGGGGGGTCGAGGGCTAGGCCTCTAGGGGAGAGGGAGGGGATATGGGATTTTGATATCAAAGAATATGGGGAGAGGGAGGGGATATGGGATTTTGATATCAAAGAATATGTTCTTAATCTCGAGGAGATGGAGACCCAGGGTGGGAAGTGGGGAGGGGAGAAAACTGGACTGGAGGAATGGAGGGGAACCTGGTGTTCCTAGGGGAGGAGGGGGGAGGGAAGGAGGGAACCAAGATCTAACTGGGAGGGGGAGGGGGAGGAGGGTTCCCTGGGCCTCATGAGGGATATTTTTACGAGGAATTTTCCAAAGATGAATGGGCAGACGATGAGCTCGAAGGGGAGGAGAAGGATGGGGGAGCTAAGGGAGAGGGGGCGAGGAGAGGAAGGGGGGTTAGAGGAAAGAAAAACCACATAAAAATAGAATACTGAGGTGGGGAAGAAGTAGCCATACATGTATCTTAAGTATTTTTAACCAAGTAATCCATAACTTTAATGGAGAGGTCTAAGTTTATGATTTGAGGAGGAACCTTAACATTTTTTCTTTCCACCAAGAAATCCTTGACGAAGTCCTGCTTTCTAATAGTGGATTTGGATTTCCAGAATCTACCAAGATCTTGCTGCAATGGAGAAATTCTTGTACATTGGGAGAAAATATGACCAATTTTGTGGCAGTTGTGGCACTGGAAAGGTATTCTCCAGTAGTCTACCTTCTTGTGCCAACTAATTTTGGTATAAACTAGGTTGATGTTGCCTACTAACCCTTCTCTAACATCAACTTCAATCATGACCTAGGCCCATCTGCGGTCTTTTTTCCAATTAGGTTCAAGATTGACGAAAGAGACCAATTTGTTGTCGATAGCTTCCAAAGCTTATCTAGACAAAAAAACCAGAGGAAAACTAGGTAAGATCGCCTAGACCTTCAATACCACCATGGATTCTTTAAGGGGGTTGAAATTTGTTGTCCAAGGTTTTAGAGTGAGACCGAATGGACCCCAGGAGGACCAATTATTTTTTTGTATTTCATAGCGGTCATCAACTGAGAGGAAGCTGAAAGAAATCTAGTTTCTTGACAAGATATGGAACTTAGGGGTGTATCCAATTAGGGGTTTCCACAGGTTACTCATCCATCCTATGAGGTCATTTTCTCCTGGGGATTTACTAGTGAAACTTCCAACCAGGTTTTTCCCCACTAGCTGAGGGATGTCACAGAGATGAATATCATCTCTGACCACCATCTTCACAGGGCCTCTACATTCCTTTACACACCGAGCTAGCTTTTTGTGCAGAGGCTAGTCCCCTTTGTCGGTAACACCTTTTTTTCTTCCGTCTGTGAAAGACTGAGAGTAGTAACCTTCTTCGTAGGGGGAGAAGATGGGGGGGAGATAATCTTGTGTTGTGTGAGAGGGGAGGAGGGCTGAGAGCCTAGAGATATTGGAGGGACAAAATGGGAGGTGGCTTGTTGATAGCCACCACCTGGGTAGCCTTGTAGTAAATGAGAAGACATGTGAAGGCTCGAGCACTGGTATTGGAGGAGTTTGAAGGAATATTCCTGTGAAGTGAAGGAGGAGGGGACTATGGGACTATCGTCATAGTCTACCGCCTCTATGTCTGAGTGCAAATATATCACGTCCCACGTGATGGGCATGTGAGAACCATAGAGATATGGCTAGAGGATGTCATCGCAGTGAGAAAGGGAATGGGAAAGGGGGTCCGGGTAAGGTACAGGAACCTGAGATGGAGATTTGGGAAAGAGAACATGGAGCCTGAAACAATGGTCAGGAAAGTTTGTGGGAATGAAAAAAAAGGGGAGGGGGAGGGGGAGGCCTGTGACCCCCACCCGAGGTTATATTCCTCAAGGTGGATAGTGTAGAGGAATTAGCCTCAGAGCCTCTCTTTTTCAAAAGGATTTGGAGGGTTATCTTTATTTTATTTTATTTATTTGTACTTTTATTTTTATTTATTTTCTTAACCATTTTGTTTAATAAATTAACCATTTTTTACCATCTCACTTGTACATATTTTTACCTTTTATTTTTCCTCTTTACTCATTATAAAACTTCACAAACTCCCGAGATCATATTTTCTAGGCCTCCTTATTTTATAGAGATTTTCTATTTTCTAAGTATTTCCTAGAAAATAGGGATTTCCTACTTTCTAGATATTTCTGGAAATCATTCAACTTGTATTTCAAATTCCCATTCCCAAAATGCATTGAAAATTATAATAGAATTTTAATATTTTATAGGAATTTTAATATTGAAAATATGCAAAAGAGAGAAGTTGTTCTAGTATTTTATAATTATTCTTTAAATTTAAAATATATAAATAAATAATAAATAATAATTAAAAAAATAATAATAAATAATAAAATAATAATAATAAAATAGTTTCCCCAAAACATCACATCGTGACCTAATCGATCACCCAACACTTTTCACCTTATCACTCCGACGGTCCAACTATGGGACCCATCGAAGTAAAGATCAAACATATGATATAATTTTTGGGGAAATGGGAACGTGCTTTATTCGACACACATTTCAATCTAGTAATTTGGACTTTATGATATAATTTTTGGGGAAATGGGAACGTGCTTTATTCGACACACATTTCAATCTAGTAATTTGGACTTTAGGATATATTTTAAGGGAATTTTTGTTTTTATTATTATTATTATTATTTAATTTTTTATTAATTTTATTTATATTTTTTTATTTCTATTTATTAATTTATTTTAATATTTAATTTAATTTTTTTATTTTTATGTATTAATAGTTTTGTAGAATAAATAAACAAGCAACATGAATTGTCCCAATGGTTAAAACATATGTTTTTTCCCTGGTATTTTTTATTTTTCATTAGTAGGGGGTAATTAGTTTATTTTTATTTAATTTTTTACATGAGATAGGGGTAATTAGTTTTTGTTAATTTTGATAATAAATGTAAAATAATGTAAATAATTTTGTTATTTTTTATTTTAATTTCATTTTTTGATTTGATTTTATTTTTAATTATTCTCCAAATGTTTAAAAAGTGAAAAAAATAAAAAGGGAAAATTAGAGAAAATTATGTTGAAAGTCGTGGGTCCCATGCCAACTAGGTGCCAAATCAAACTATCTATAGGGGTTAAACCATCTCATCGCTAAGCGCTAATCTCTTATGTAGGTGGAATTTTTCTTTTTCAAGCTCAAGAATCAATGGTCCAAATTAACCCACAGGCTTGATCAATGGTTGTTGAGTGATGATTTTTAAAAGGCCATAACATTTTTTACAGGTGTCAGAATGAGGCTCATGATACCTCATTGGAAAGGTATAAAATAGAGGAACTCAATGGTATATGTATCCAGGCCTAAAAACTAGCAAAATACATAAAAAAAAATGCGGTAAATAGAAGAACATAGATTTGGGGGGGAAATTGTTCATACAAAATTCAAACAACCATATCTGGAGCTATGGGCGACGAAATCAGGCCCAAGAGGGCTCGGTGGAAATATAGAGGAGAGAATAAAAGGATGGTATATTAAGTGCTAGTATATCTAGAGAAGAAAAGGTCCAAAAATGAAAAGCATAGGTGGAACTCAAATTCAGATGAAGAATCGGACATGCAAACTTCAAACAATCATATCATGAGCTATAGGAAATGCAATCGAGCCAGCAGTAGCTCAACATAAATATGAGACAGAGGAAGAGAATACAAAATTATATCATTCAACAGACCAAAACCATAAAAGCCTAGAAAATTTCTAGGAACATAAGATAACACCAATGGATAGAGTCAATGATTGTCTTTTAACGAATAACATTTGTAAACTACCCTAGGGAGAAAATGATCATTGATGAGTCTGTTCAACTTTTCTTTGTAAAACTCACATGTTAAGTTTTTAAACATGAGAAAATAAATAGAAAGAAATAAAATGGACATTCATGAGAACGAGGGGTCTCTCTCTTGTCTTATAAAAGAGAACTCATAACATAGAGAAATGACTTTTTCCCTTTGTGAGAAACAATGGTACTATTACTTATGAATAATAAACATGAGAAGAAATTTTGAAGTCATGACTATTTGAAAATGTTTTTGGAACTATTCTACACTTGTACTTTTAGTTTAAGTTTTTTGGGTATTGATCATATGAACTATTTCTGTGCTTAGTGTCTAGAATCCTTATGTTGTTGTGATTTCTTATGAGTGCACACATGATGTTACGGTTATCTTCTTCAACTATTTGGGAAAATATATGTAATATTATTTTTATAACATGATTTTGGCTGCCATGAGCTATTTTTGTTGTCAAAGTATCATTTTAAGTTTTGCTCGTCTATTAGTTTTTCTCCTAGGATAGGTTAGAATTAGTTAGATTAGATTAGTTTGTTTCTATTTTTATTATCCTTAGGATTAATTAGAATTCTTTGGGGAGTGTTCTGTTGTCTTTCCCATTTTTATTATTTTAATTATGAGTAGCAGTGAGGCCCATATACTCATGTTAAACACTACACCAAATGAGAGTATGTCTAATTGGGACCTTCCATCAAGCAATATCCTTCATCTACTTGATAAACCATTCAGGCCCATCAATATAAATGGTGCTAGAATGAGAGTTAGATGACAAGATGAGCCTATGGATTCATTTGTATTAATTTTATTTTAAGGACTAATGGATCCATCCCAAATCCCTTTATGGAGATGTTTTCTAGTACTCTACCTCCCAAACCTGCTAGAAAATTTTTATATTTCTTGTCACAACTTAAGTTTGATGGTGAGAGTAAAATATATGCATATGAACCTGATTTACATTTATTGAAATTTGGTTGTTCTCACAATATTACTAATGGAAATACAATTTTCATGTTGTTCACTCTCACTTTTGCAGGCCGATTTAAGAGTTGGTGCGAGACTTTGTCGTCTGCCTCTATTCACACACGGGAACAATTTATGCATGCTTTTGCGAATTAATATTATGATAATTTGTGTGCACAAATTTTAGATCTTAAGAAGAATGAAGATGAATCCCTTGAATATTTTTTTATTGTATTTACTCATCTTTGTTGTATATTTCCTTTGTATTATAGGCCCTCTAAAAATGATTTGATTTCCTATTTAGTTTCTCTTTCTAATGAAACACACGAACCATTGAATGAAGAATCCAAATCATGTTTTAATGTTCCTTTACTTGTGGAATTGGATTTAAATTAAAATTTTGAAAATGATAATGGTTTGGATGGAATTCATATGTATGGATATTTATTCACTCTCGAGGATATAGATCAAATAAATAATTATTTTTCGAAAGAATCCTATGTGTCCTCCCATCACTCCATTCCCCCTTTATTTCCTTCTGACAAAAAAGAAGCTTCTTGTGTAAATTCAAGTTCAGATTTTTTTGTAGTTCACTAGTGTAACATCCCGCTCTTGCGCACACTGTGGGAACGTTTTCTTTGAGGACACTTGCTTGCAAGTGATCTGAATTATTATACTATTGGCCATTGATTGTGATTATGAGGCATTATGGATGCGATTATATGTTATTTTGTTGTATTGACTTAGACATGTGCTATTGACTCTGTTCTTCTGAGTGTGCAGGATTTTGGACCTCGAGGATGCAGAGGCATCGATGAAACCCTTGGACTCTAGATCGAGTCAGGGAGTGTACTATTGGGTGTTATTGTTGTATATATGACATATGTGCATCTGATTAGATGTTATGGTTATGGATCTCATTTCTAACATGATTCGTTGATGATGCAGGCTGACAATAGCTTGCTGACCGAACTCACATGTGGAGTAGAGGGGTCATGCACGGCTACTAGATATGTTGAGGGAGAGGTGTGGAAAGAATCCCTACCACAAGCTACTAGAACTCTCGTTTTGGCTCAAACTTTAGGTTAGTGACTACCTATTTCGATAACACCCATGATGTTGTGAGGGCAGACTACGATAGTCGCTCACATTGATTCTAAGGGCCATGCAATAAGGTAGGGGCCTTATTTCTTAGAGGCCCTTAGTCTCCCACAAGATCACCTAATGGAGTATTGAATCCAGGGGTTTTTTATGTCTATGAAGTCAGTAAAGAGGCGAGTGGCACCCTTGGAGCACGTAGTGTGTCCTGAAGGGCACATCGCACAAGAAAAATGGAAAAGAGGCGAGTGACACCCTTGGAGCACGTAGTGCGTCCTGAAGGGCATGTCACATAAGGGAAGTAGGATGAGGTGAGTGGCATCCTTGGAGCACCTAGTGCATCCTGAAGGACACGTCATGTTGTTAACTAATAAGTGAATAAAACTAGATGGTCTTAGAATGAATAACTTGATAAGAAAGTTTTAAAAACAATTTCCCTAATAAAATGTCGCCAAACCTCGGAAATTAAAATCTAGCTCTAAAGTAATACTTGTGGTAAAAAAAAAAAAAATAATAATAATCATCATTAAACATGAGATGAAAATGGGGTAAGAAACTTGATTAAATTATTAAAATCAAATTATTGAGGGATTCAAATTTTTAAAAGGGAAATGAGTGTTTTGTTACACGTGCTAATTAAAATTTATTAATTAAAAAGAAAAAGGGGAAAAAGATAATTTTCTACACTTACTAATTTGAGTTTAGATAAAAAGGGAAAGAGGGAAATTTAAGAGAATTAGAAAACTGAGGGAAAAAGGGGGAAACATAAAGAAGAAGGGAAACATAAGGAAAAAGAAGAATAACCAACTTAGCAAGGAATCTTGCCTTTAAGAACTTTATAAATTGAAATCAAATAGTAAATTAGTAAGGGGAAAGTCATTAAATTGTGTAAGGGAATATGGTGACACCTAGGAGCGATTTTAGGAATTCTTTTAGGTGGGTGAGGGAAATAGGAGTAATTAAATAATTAATGAAATTAATTTCTAGTGCAACGAAGGGGATGGGTGACACATGTATGAGGAGGATTTTTCTGAATTAAATTATTCAACAATAAATTAAATGGGAATTTGGGAAAGAGGTGACTTGGAAATTCTATATAGAGGAGGGAGGAGGATAAGGATGGATCTCCTCGGTTATTCATAACATTACGCTGCAGAATTTTAGACTTGACTGACTTAACTTGTGGGAGTTGGGATACCCAGCTCGGTTAGGAGTGGTAGCTCGACATTGTGAGTCGAGCTAGGAGCTATTTGTTCTCTGGTTTAGTGTGTGTGGCCCCTTTGCTGCTTGGGGGGATAAAGGGGAAGAAGAGTACCCCTAACATTGGCTGGGAGGTACTGGTGAAGTCTCATTGGTCAGCAAGTGAGAGTTTCATGGAGCGCGTGGGACATTGACCTTACGCTTTCATTTATGTACTTTTAACTGTGTAAATAAGGTGTTGACTTAGCGTTTTAATTGAGAACTTAAATTCCCCATAGCCTTAAGCTCGTTGCTTGAATTGATTCCCTTGTCTTTCGATCCATGAATGTTATGACTGTCCTATTAGTTTTATTGATTTGTTGTGGAGAGTCGTGATTTTCACTTCGTCCTCATCCCTAGTTCGTCAGTCCACACCTAAGCAGTTGGCTAGGAGCCAAATCGACGATTTTCACTTCAGTGCATAACAACCTCTAGATTCTAATGCCATGCTTTTCTTTTCGTGGATGATGAGCGAAGTATTATTTGCCCAACTGTCTACCCCTATTGGTTTTTCCTGTTCGAGTGATTGTCTTGTGCCTTGTTGTGATTGATTAACTTTGTGATTTATTGCTTGATGACAAAATTTTACTCTGTCTTGGGCCACCCTGGACTGCGTTTTATTCTTTTATTTCTCTCTGTTGACAATGATTTGTAGTTCCTTTTAATGTGCAATGGTGGCATAGATTATTGTGTAATGGTCGAATGTTATTGCTCTTATTATTGTTTCTTTCTCCTGTAGTTGTAATAATGATACTACGTTTTTCTCCTACATTTTGATTGACGAACTACTTTTATCTTTATAATCTAAAATTGTATTCCTTACAGATTGACGAATTTTCGCTCTACAATTTCATTTTGTTTTAAGATGAACTTACCTTGCATTCTGTCCCATCTGGCCAACGATCTTCCCTATGCAATTTAATCTGTTTTAAAGGTGAATTTTTCCCTGCGATTTTATACATCTAGAATAATTTTTTTTCTCCATTGAATGCTTGCGCATTACTGGTTAATGGGGGCGTAATGGTGGGCGTTCTTTTGTGTAATGGAAGAGTTTATTGACAACGATTTTTCACAAAAAAATTCTCATTTGTAGCCAACGATTTCCTAAATACTGGAATGTGATTTCTTATACTGTAAGATGGAAATTCCACATGTTTAAAGGACAACCATACTGCATGTCTCGTGACAACGATTTTACTTGATCTATGACTTCTTTTTTTAAAATTGTGATTATCTGACAATGATGGTATATGTTGTATGGAAACAATTTTTAATTACTGTATGACAAATATTTTGTAGTCTGGTAGCGAATTGAAAATATAGAGAGTAGAAATCCCATACATTTAGACCGCAGGGTCTTAATCTTGTATTTTGTTAATATCATTATTAGTTGATGGTGTTGACAATACTTATCTTGGGTAGCGTGCCATATTGGTTAGTTGAAAACACTTCCAAATTGTCCCAGTTCTAAGACAACACATTCACCCAATGTATGAAAACAATGAGTGCATCATGACTATGTGAGTGGGGTCCTTAGGCTATTTGTGTGTGGATTTTATTAAATTATAGTAAGTTTGATTATGGTGTGTGTGGTTTATTCATATTAAATGGTAGTAGGGAATTATCAGAAGGTGGGGGCTCGTAATAAAATTTTTGGGAGAGGCTGATGTAGCGGGAAAAACCCTTACGGACTACACTATGGTTATAAAGTGCAGGAAGAGCTAACTGTCTAAAGTCTCCTACTTTTTAACAACTATCCTGACACTACCCCACAATCATACATAAAAGACAAAGTATAAGGATCCAGTAAACCTACCTTAAACTCCACATTCAGTGTCATTCCCTATGTGCTCGATTGTTTCTCGACTGTAGATCTCCTCCCAAGGCCAACCTGCATTCACCAAAATACAAACAAGAAACTACAAGCATGCATTCTATATATGGATTAGCGGGTTAGATATCACAACCAAAACACAAATAAATTATGAAGATTGAAGACATCATTTGGCGGGACGAAAAAAGTATTTCTTTATATTAATCTCACAAAGTCATTTACAATATGAGACCGACACTGCTCCTCAAACTCAGTCTTGGGATCCTGTTCACAATGCACCAACTTCTTCCACGTATTCTTCTCCTCTTCAATTCTCTCTAGGGAAATGGAAAAGGTTTGCAATGGAGAAAAAAGGAATTTTGGATCAAAATCACAATGTGGTTGCGAAATATTGGGGCAAAGGGGGGATACTGAAATGGGTAGAGTTTCTTTGCTCTCTTGCCTCCTCCTAGAAAGGGATCCCAACACCTTCTTGTATAGGCCAAAAAGCTAGGTATTCAGTTGGGTGACTGACTATAGGTAGTCAAATGATTAGTAACGACCCAAAAACTCGTATCCCTTTGCAATTTTTAGTTTTTCGCACTTTTTGTGAGTGTACGTGGCCTGTAATGGTTCAACAAGCGTGTGTAAATAGGAAGTAGTGGTGTAGGGTGTGTACATCTTAAAAAATATGGTTTTTTAGAAGAGTTGTTCAATGATGGCTTGGAAAAAATAGCATGTTTTATGGCCTGATGACAGGTATGCATGCATGGTGAAGTTTAGGGTTATAACAGATGCCCCCTAGTGTGCGAGTTCATAAAAGAATCTGATGGACGAAATACATTACAAATATTCACCAACGTACGAAGTGAGTGAGCCCAGAGACTAGAGTTCAGGAGGTTCCACCTGCAAAATAATAATTTGTCTCTCTGAGGCAGGCATACCCATGCTCGGGATGAGATAAAATCACGGATGCCAATCAAATACACTGCAGATCCATATCATATAACTATATAAAGTGTATCCACGAGCAATACACATCGGATATACATCTCAAAATAAAAAGATATACATGTATAGTATCCATATTAAAGAATCTAATGACGCATGGTGGCTGGAGATGAAGCTTTTAGAGCTCGGGAAACAACTTCAAGATCTTCAAAACTCAGGTAGGAGTGTAATATCAGTGTACGACTTCACTACCCAGAGGTCTTTGACGTCTCATCGGGAACAAACAAGAGGATCTCGGTGATCAGATAGATAACTTCATTGATTTTGAGCAAGGACTTGATTGGTATTTCGGGGTGGTCAGGAATGAGGACAAGAGACAAACTGTAGAAGGGCCAACTCAAGTTTAGTAAAAATTCCCTTAAACAAAATCACAAAAAATGATGAGACTTAGGCAGCATGTCATTGACATAAGTTCACGATGCAAGAGGCAACGCAAACTCTCCAAATGTTTGGAAGGAAAACCAAACGGAGGAGGAAACATCTCTATGTAGTGAGAACAACTTCCTAAGGTCATATTAAATCCTAGATCTTGACGAACAAATGGAAGGATGTGATTTGTCCAAAGATGACTCATTATGCTGCCAATAAAAAGAAAATAATTTTCCCTTCCTCTTTTTGGGGTATATTTTATTTTTTTGTCTTTTTCAATAATTTCGAAAAGCTTGAAAAAGAATAAAATAATGCTACGTTACAAAGGAGGAATGAGTGTCACAGACATACTAGTTCCAAGCGCAAGGAACACACTGATGCTCATAGAAAGGAGACATATGAAGGAAAAGGACACTCGAGAAAAATCCTCCATGGGTCAAGGTGTCAAGACGCAGAGGAAAAGTGCTACAAGGCTTGCGTATAAGGCATGCTTCATATGGTTTAGTTGAGAGAAACATAGATCCAACATTAGGCCAAAGACGTAGGAATGAAAATGTGATTAATAAGACACAATGATAATGTCCTTCGATGTAATTTTAACGAGCCTAGAGAAGGTAAGCTCGATGTTTTTTCATTTTTAAAGAGTCTCAAGAAGTGTAAAAGGAGACTCTACTGGGGTACCTTTTTCGAAGGTAGTCTAGTTGGTTCGAAAAAGGGATAAACTAGCATCGAAAAGACATCTATTCAAAACCATTTTAATGAGTGTGATAAAGACAATATCACTCAACAATATTTTCATATTTAAGGAGTCTGAAAAGAGATTAACTATGGACTCCATAGGGGATGTTCTTCTGGACTAGCTTAACGAGTGTGAAGAAATAAGCTCACTGGATGGTCTTTTCACTTTTAGGGAGTCTGAAAAGAGCTTAACTATGGACTCTGTGGGGGTTCCTTTTTCGTAAGTTTAGTCCCTCAGGCTCGAAAAAGGGTTAAGCTTATACGTGAGGATACTCTTCTAATGAACCAAATTTCCTAGAGTATACCTTTGTTCGTGTGATTGACCATCCAGACCGAAAAAGGGGTAAACTACCGTCGGACAGACGTGCCTTCAAATTTTAGTTTGGCGAGCCTAAAGGGCGACAAGATTGCTCGACAATGTTTTCATGTTTAGAGGGTCTGAAAAGGGCTTAAAAGAAAAACAGTTTTTGTTTGGGAGTCTCGAGGGTGAGGTTAAGAGTGATGATGAATCATGGAAATGAGGCTCAAACTTGTGATAAGGAAAAACTAATAAGGACTCCCGAGCCTATAGTCATCAACGACGGCATGGACACCAAAAGAAATGAGGATTTAACTAGGGCATCCATGTAAAGGCAGTATCTACCACTAAATTATGACACTTCAAAAGCAACAATTGTTAAGCCCTAATATTGGCTCATTACCCCTTAATTGGGGCATATTATATTAGTAATTTTATTTTATTTATGTCGACCTTAGGCCATTAGTTGTAATTATACCTCCTAGTCTCCTATATATACCAAGGAGACATTTTCATTTCTAGTCTCCTAATGAGCCAAGGAGACATTTTCATTTTGAACTCATACTGTTTGAACATTTATGGGGTAGGTGAGGTTTCCCTCTCCAAGAGGCTTATTATCTGAAATTATCTCTTTTCAAGGCGCTGAGAGGGCTTTTTTTTTGAGGTTTTTCTATGCTATAGCTGATGTTTGGTTCTTAACATATGGTATCGAGCTCAAGGTCTTGGGGTTTCGTCACATCTCGAGAGATACCTTTGAATTTTCACTATAACGCTTTTTCTAAAATGTTTCGAAAGGAATGGCTTGAGGATATTTAGTATATGGAATAAGGTATCGCTGGGTTCAAAATTCACCCCGAGGCCTTTATACTGGAGATACAACCCAGACAAGATAGGGTTCTGAATCATCTTGAATCAACTAATTGTAATTTTCTCTATAAAAAGTTTTTGTAATGTTTCATACCCTAAAAATTGGATGATATTTACATAAATAGAATCCATATCTTTGGTAAAAAGTTCAGCTTCCGTCATCTTAAATTTTTATATACACCTTGTAAGATAGGGTATCTGACAAGTCCTATTGGTTAGTCTCAAGAAGGTGTTCTGTGTAAAACAACTATAAATTCTTCCTAGAGTATCCAAATTGAGTGGGACTGGCTCTTACTAGGATCGTGGACAAATAAGCAGATTTGCGTGTGAGTCTCAGAATTTTATATCAATTATTTTGGGAGGGGCACGCTATACAAGTGAGACTCTGAAAGGCCAAAAATCGTGTCATGGGGTGTTACCGTGAAATTCCACTTGGTACATCCAATTTTGATCAGACTGGAATTGCTAAGAAGAAATATCAAAGAACTGAAAAAAATAAAGTTTCATAACCTGCATGTATCAAACTTGGGATATACAATACAAGAAATATTGTCTAGTAGAACCACCAAAAAATCAAGGTCTAAAAGTGGATACTTGGCCAACATGCCACCAAAAGGGAACTTACACCAACTAAGCCTCCAAAAACTTCTACTTGGACTCTGATGAAGGTGAAGAAATGCGTAGGGACATAAATGATTTACAAAGAATATAGTAAACAAAATATGAACTACAAGATGATGGATTCAATGGAAGCTAAGTTGGATACTAAGATGATGGTTTAAAAGGGGAGAGATCATAGAAGTATTGAAAAATTGCACGTGATAAGACACCTGAAAGTGAAAACACATCCTATGAAATTCATGATGAGGACACAAGGAAGGTGAATCAAGAATGGAGAAACTCCAACTTTGGTTTGAAGACCAACCACATTCCTAAGATTGGATAAGGAGGAAGTTTGATTACAAGGACCCAATCACATGGATATTTCCGTGATGGAGCAATTCTTTGATCTCCATAATGTGTCACATACAATGTGCTAAAATGAATTACTTTTATATTTAGAACCTAATCAATTTGTATGGTATCTATATCTTTGTTCTCCCAAATCATCATTACTCTGAACAATTTTCATAGTAAGAAATATAGCACACTATGAGTGACAAGGAGCAAACCCATTTAGCCAATTGATAAATCTCAAGCAAAAGGGTTTATTAATGAAAGCACATTGAGAACTCTCCAAAGATTGAATATAAAGGTAACCACATTCCGTGATGAGCACTTGATTGATGTATTCATAGGCACTTTAAAGGATAACATTCAACATGAGGTCACTTTTGGGATCAAATCATTGGAGAATGCTTTTAAGGTAGCAAGAAATGTTGAGTAAAATATGGCTATGGCTACTAGAAGGACCAATCCTTAACATCTATAGAGAACAATGCTCCTTCTTCTAAAAACACCTCAACCTACAAGGCTGACACTTCAACAATTGGAGAAAATATGCTGGTTTATGCTTTTAATTGTGACAACAAGTACGCATATGACATATGTGAGAAGAAATATCTTCTACATAGATTGTGAAGAGGAAGAAGAACAAGAACAAGAACCATCTCAATATGAAAAACGTAGAAGAATTTCATCTTAAGAGTTGACTCCTACAATATCATGTAATGCATTAGAAGGAATTATCACTCCTCAAACCCTCTAGCATTTTAAGGATACACTCAAAAGAAAAGGGTGGCAGAAGAGTCCTGCACTGGATTCTCGGCAAGATTCTCATAATTTCATTCACTATAAATTGTTCAAAGATCTCAATTGCTTTGTATATCCAAAGGCCGAAGCCTCAAGTAATGATTGCGATGGAGGAACTATCAATTGCTCAGAAATGGAATAAGACTTATCTTACTATGGGGATTATGTGTAATGAATAGTCCAATGATTGTTATACCCATGGTGTGCAGATACAATACTAGGGAATCTAATGTTACAATCATTAGGAACAAGGCTTTTAATTTTCAAAAACTCATGAAATTTTCATTGGAAGGAAAAGAAATTGAGTTAAGAGGTATCACAGGAACCCCGGTATAAGATAAGCTCTAATGGCATGACAAAATTATTGAAAAAGGGCATCACATGCTATTGCATAACTATGCTCACTAGATATTCAAACATCTAAGCCATCTATTCCCTCAAGATCTCCAAAGGATAATTGATAAGCATTCCAAAGTATTTGAAGATATTCCAAAGGTCTTCCACCCACTGAAATCATGATCATGAAATTCACCTAATTCCTCGAGAGTGTTCCTCCTAACATCAAAGCCATACAGCATACCCTTACAATCTTAAGAGTGAAATTGAGCCATGGTTGAAGAAATGTTAGAGGCTAGCATTATTAGACCTTAGCCAAAGTTCTTACTCTCGCACTGGTAATGGTATTCAAGAAAGATAACTCACATGATGTGTCCGTGATTATGAGAGCTCAACAAGATCACTATTAAAGATAAGTTTCATTCCTGTCATTGATGAATTGTTCGATGAACTACATGGAGTAATCTATTTCACAAATTGGATCCTCGTTCAAGGTATCATCGGATTATAGTGAAGGAAGAAGATATCCAAAACAACATTCAACTCATGAAGCCATTATGAATTTTTGGTCATGCCTTTGGCCTTACAAATCCACCTTCAACATTCCGCTGCTGATGAATTCCATTTCTCGCCTCCTTCCTTCAAAATTTGTGTTAGTATTTTGATGATATACTAATCGATAGCAAGTCTTGGGATCATGCATATGTTGACAAGGTGCTACAACTATCAAAGGAAACAACCTGATGCCAAACCATCCAAATGTTTCGGATTAAAGGAGGTAGAGTATTTGGGGTCATATTGTATCTCATGAAGGTGTCAAGGTAGACCCTAATCAAGATTAAGGCCATGATGGATCAGCCGATTCCCAAAACATTGAAGAATCTTTAGAGGATTTTGTTTGGATAAAAGTTACTACCGCAAGTTTGTTCTAACTATGGAATAATAGCAACACCTTTAACGCATTATTCATCCAAGAAGGATTCATTTTCATGGACTCCAGAGGCAACTAAAGATTTTGGAACAACTTTAAAGAGGTGATGTGTGTTTTGTCTTGACCATTCCGCACTCTCACAAAAAACCTTTATCAGGGAATGTGATGCCCCGTGAAATGGAGAATTGGCGTTGTCCTAATGAAAGAAGGAAGGCCCATGGCTTTTGAAAGCTGACCACTCACTAAGGGAAAATGACTTTACACAAACCCATTTATGAGAAGGAAAATGATGGAAGCATTTACATGCATTGAAGAATGGCATCCTTACCTAATAGGTAGGCACTTCAAGGTCAAAACATCACATGATAGTTCTTAAATACTTCTTGGAACAATGACTATCTCTCAGAAGAAAAACAAAATGGGTAACCAAGATATTGGGTTGCGATTTTGAAATCGTCTATAAAAGGGGAAGGAAAATGTTGTGGCATGATGTACCAAGAAAGGATGAAGATGTTGAGGCCTTTCTCTGGTATTGTCTCGATCATCCTATCCGATTGGATAATAGAAGAAAGGATGAATAAAGAATGGACGAAAAGTGTGGACTCTCATTCAAAGGTTGGGTACGAGATTCCAAAGTGCATCCGATACAATTACATGGAAAAATGATTCACCATGGTACAAAGATCGCGAAGACATTATGTAAGAACTCCCAACTCAAACAAAAGGTACTATTGAATTTCACACCTCTCCAGTAGAAGGGAACTCGATATTTTGAAAACCTACTCTTAGAGTCAAGAAGGATTTTTTGGGATGGCCTTAAAACTGATAAGTTCAAAAAGTTTATGGCGTATCGTTCTCGTTTGCCAACAAAATAAGGTGGAAACAATTAAGACCCTGTGTCTTTACAACCATTGTCCATACCAAGTCAGCGCTGGGAAGAGGTTCCATGGATTTCAGCATGTGGTTACCAGTCTAAAGGAAAGAGTGTAATCATGGTGATTGCTGGTAGACCCATCAAGCACACACACTTTGTGCACTCTCTCATCCCTTCAAAGTTAGCACAATTGCCACCAAGATTCATGGAGACAGCTCAAAAGATACATGGCGTACCAAAGATTATTGTAGGTGATAGAGATCCCATCTTCATCGGACATTTTGGACAATTATTTTCTGAGCCTGGTAATTTCACTGTCACAGACTTACATCCTATCATCCTCAATCTGATGGAAAAACCAGATAGTGAACAAATTTCCTCTCGAAGGCTACCTTTCAAGCTTTGTCTCTAATAAACAAACACAATGGTTCAAATGGTTACCCTTTGGTAGAATGGTGGTATAACACTTCTTTCATACTACAACAAAAATGACACCATTATGGCACTTATGATACCACCTCCTTCCATCACTTTTCTAAAATAAAAAATCTAAGGTTCAAGCAGTTGGAAGATCACATCGAGAATCAACAAATGTTCTCCAAATATTAAAGCACAATCTGACCATGGCAATATGATCGCATGAAACAACAAGCGATCAACATCAGAAGTGAAAGAAGTTTTGAAGTAGGGATTGAGTGTTTTAAGACTACAACCATACAAACAGATGTCCCTGCCAAGTCAAGAAGGATAATAAATTACCACCAAAGTACTATACTTTATAAGGTGTTGCAAAAGATTGGCAATATGGCATACAAATTGGATATGTCTGGGCATCTCTCACCTAGTACACCTAGTTTCCATGTTTCATGCTTAAAGAAGGTTATAGGCTTAAAAGCAGATCCCAGCTCAAACCATATTTCCATAACTTGATGAGGAAGGAAAATCATAATGGAGCCCGGCCTGGGTCATCAATTCGACACAAGACCACCACCGAGGAATAGATCCATTTAGTATCTAGCTAAATGGAGGAACTACCGGTTGAAGATTCCACATGGAAAGATGAATCTTTTATACGTATATCCATATACTCACAAGCAGGCATAACACTTTATCTCAGAGGCATGTTAAGCCCCATTATTGGCTCATTACCCTTAATTAGCATATTATATTAGTACGTTATTTTATTTATGTCGGCTTTAGGCCATTAGTTTACCATATACCTCCTAGTCTCCTATATATACTAAGGACATTTTCATTTTGAATCATCTTGTACTTGAACATTTAAGTGGGGTAAAAGGAGGTTGCCTCCTCGAAGAGGCTTATTATCTGAAATTATCTCTTTTTCAAGGCATTGAGTACTTTTTCTGAGGTTTTTCTATGCTATATTGATGTTTGGTTCCTAACAACAATGATGGTTTCGTGTTGCAAATCGGTGGGGTCGATCCTATGAAAATGAGAAAAAGACAACTAGATGCAGAAAGTGGAGGTGGAATCCTAACTTAGATGCTAAAAGTTGGAAAAAATGACTTTTTACCAAAGGACCTTTAAAAATGACCCAACTCTCAAAAAGTTTCCCAATATTGAAAGTAACATGTATCGTAACATCCCATAAGAAACTCAAGAACCATTCTAAATGATTTTTAATCCAGAAAAAATGACAAAAGAGTCCAAAAAATGACAAAAAGGGACCAAAAAAATCTATAAATAGAAGCTGGCATCATTGTAAATTGAGAATTGACCAAAAAGTCAAAAACACCCCTTTGCTAAAAGAATTGATTCTGGGATATTCAGAGGACGAAACGAACTTCTGCTCGGACCAAGTAAGTACCAACCAACTCCTCTTGCATTTCTATAATTTCCTTTTGCATTTAATTTGTTTTTTTTGGGGGCGCGCACCTCTAAAAAAGGTCGGCCCTACGTGTACGCAGGTTGTCTTAGGACAAACCGCATATGCCCATGTGTAGAAAATAATCTGTCCACGTGCATACGCGATTGTGTCCAATACAACCCGCTTACACCCTCCAATATGTGGAAAAAATAAAAATGCAAGATTTAATCCTCCATGAACTTGTCATTTTGCAGGATGTACGTTCATTGGAGAGAAAGGGAGCATGAAGACAATGATTATTTGGTCGTAGAATACCCTCTTAATCCCGACGCATTAGCACAATGTGTTTTTTTGAAAGTCTTCCAGTGTCCATTCATGCGGACACAACCTAGGCTGCTGAATGCCTTGGTATATTACTGGCACCCTAATGTGGAGGCATTTATGCTCAAGGGATAGTCGTTGACTCCAACAACTAAGGATATCTATTTTCTGACTGGCCTCTCAAGGAGAGGGGAACCAGTCAACTTTCTTGTTTTTAGTCCTGTGCCTCACAACATTGAGGAGTTTATTGGAATTGATTGCGAAGCCAACACAGATAAAGTGGGTTCCCAGGGGTTGATCCACAAGATTTCAAACCTATCACTGAAAGTTATAGTTATAGTTATTAGGCGTATCACTAGATATGCTGCCTTACATCAGGCCTCTCGGGTGAACATGCATTATGCAGTTCAATGCTTAAATGAACAATTTTTCGACTGGAGCACAACCATGCTCAAATGCATGAAGAGACAGCTGACAGAGTGTCGTGTGTGGAGAAACAAAAACTTCGGGTTTGGGAGTGTTCTGTAATCCTTTTTATTTGAGAGGGTACCCAGTCTCATTCCGTGAGAGACAGTATGAGGGCACGTGGCCTCTCTCCCAGTAGTGTGCATATGGGCAGCACTATTGTCACGATAGGGAGGAGGGAGGACCATTGAGGCCTTCGATGATACATATTTTGACTAGTGGTCTCGGTAGATTCTGGCTATAGAGGACTACCCTTATGACAGAATAAACTTCTCCAGGGATCTTGATATGCCCATACCTCCCGGAGTAGAACGAGGAGAGTTAGGTATGTTTTTTTTTCAAAGTTTATTTAATTTTTATTTATTTTTATATATATCATTTTTATGTGTACCAGAGTATCTGAAAAATTTGTATTTTTTATGTACAGATGTGGGGCCAGTGTGTCCAACAAACTTCTCGAGGACCAGGTGGCATCCACGACCAAATGCAGGACCATCTACAAGCGATGGACTAGCAGCAGGGGGACCTCCAACCAGAGAGGCTGAGAGAGTTTTGAGATGGGTGGAGTGGAACCTCACTATGCTCACTCACATAGTCCCTATGGCAGAGATCGAAGATCTACCACCATCGATGCAACATCATGTAGTTGGGGTGCCACGGACCCGGGTCCAACTTTTCTGGCATTTGGAAAACATCATTTTTCACTATGGTAGGGAAAACAGGCCCCGCCCTTAGCTAGGCTGGACTACTTACGTGACGAGGGAAGTTTTGTGTATTTTTTAGGGAAAAAGTCCCATGGCTCTTACTGGACATATATTTTTGAGGCACTTGCGCCCACCTATGTACTATGATACTTTCAATATATATATGCGTATTTACATATTTTTATGTCTTATGGATTACATTTATTTACAAATGTATTTACACGTGCGTGTGTGTTCTTTTTCTTATATGTGTGAAATGTGCCAATCTATTACATGGATATATGTAATGTAATCAAAGATTCGTTCTAAGAGACGTATCGTAAGGAATCGTCGGTGTAGAGTAGGATCGTAAATGTGGTAAACCCTATTTAACTGAGACACAACCAACTGAGCATCTAAGTAGACTTGAAGGTGAGAGATACCATGTGACAAAACGTCACGAAGAAAATCTAAAACTGCGTTGTATTCGGAGATATTTTTTGTGGTGTCACCTAAACAGATACCTCCTTAAGATAGAAACTGGCCCTGAGGTGTGAAAATCACCCAAGCTATGGAAGCAAGCCTCCGAGTGTGTCGTCTAGCACCATCCACAAACCCAATGAACAACTCTGATTCACTTGACATCTGCCACAGTGAAAAAATATGGCATCAAAAATGACACGTCCATAAAACCAAAAAGAAAAAAACTAAAAAGAAAATGTATAAGAAATATACATATGTACAAGAAGTCACCCAAGGAGACCCACCTATGAGTAATACTTCTTGAGGTAGATCCCATTCCTAGGCTCCTCCAAATAATTTCTCTCAAAGTTAACCAGACGATAAACACCCTTCTTTAGAACCTCCTTCACGATGAAAGGTATGAACCACATGGGTTTGAACTTTCTTGCCCCCAAGGGTTCCTTATCTTGGTCAGAGACCAAGACAAGGTCACCTTCAGAGAAAATACGAGGGTGAACAGACCAATCATACTGACACTTTACTTTTTATTTGTGAGCCTTGTTAGCCAAGGCTGCATCTCGACACTGCTCATCGAGCTGCTCAAGATATAATAAAATCTCTTCAAGCGGTGAAGTGTTTGGAAATAACTGTACTGCCAACTTTAGAGACGGGATCTAAAACTGTATAGGCAATACTTCTTCCAGCCCGTAAACGAGTTGAAAATGTGAGAAACCGGTTGCAATCTTAATAGATTTTCGGTAGGCCCATAATGTCGAGTACAACATCAAATGCCAATTTGATTTGGCCAAATTGATCATTCACTGTAGAATAGTCTTAAGGGACTTAGTTAGAGCTTCCACCTGACCATTTGCTTGTGGGTAGTAAGGTGACAAATGTTCTTGCCTCAATCCAAACTTTGACGTTAACTCAGACTTCATTTTGTTCTGAAAGTGACTGCCATGGTCAGTGACAATCTCTCTTGGGATGTCGAACCTTGCTATTATCTGGTTAAACAAAAAGAGAGTTATTGTCTCACCATCATCTTTGAAGGTTCACATAGCTTCGACCCATTTCATGAAGTAGTCTACTACTACGATGATATAATGGTGCCCCCTTGCTGAAAGCGGGTTGCATGTAGTGTAATAAATCCCCCACTTGGTGAAGGGACCAACTGTGATGACAGGAAACATGGGAGCGGTGTGTGCCCCCATCTTTCAAGAGAATATCTGAAACGGATGGCAATTATTGACCTATTCAACACAATATTTGATTAATGTCGGCCAAAAGTAACCAACTCGTAGAATCTTTTGGGTTGTTTCCAGCCCAGACAAGTGACTGCCACACGCTCCAGTGTGGCAATCGTTAAGCAAGATTTCCTCTTCTTCATGAGTGAGACACCGACGAAGGATGCAATCTATACCTTGACAATACAGAGTGCCCTCGAGTATGAGATAGTTCTTGGCCTGATGGCATATATGACGACGCTCATCATGAGAAGCAGAGGCGGGGCACTTAAAATTATGGAGATAGACTAGTATATATCCATACCAGGGGTTCGAAGACGTGATCAAAAACATGTCTCCTTTAATAGGCGACTCTTCGGGTATAACATCACCTGACTCGACCATAAGTTTCGACATGAGTTCCATAAAGACCAACGACTTTTTGGATTTTACCGAAACAAAACCTAAGTCAAATTCTTGGAGGATAACTATCCATCTACTGATCTTTCCGCTGATTACACGTCATGTCAACACGTATTGAAATGGATTCACAATGGCAATGACAGTGGTCTTGCAAAACAAAATATAATGACGGAACTGTTGGACAGCATGAACTGATGGCAACACAAGTTTTTTGACATGTGAATAATTGAGTTTTGGTCCAACCATGCCTCAGCTCAGGTAATAATTCACGTATTCTTCAAGAAAATCATCCTCCTGAACCAAGACCATACCGATGGTCGACTCCGCAGCAGACAAGTACAATAATAAATCTTTATGATAATTGGGTGGTCGAAGGAGAGGGGAAAAAATGAGGGCGCGTTTCAACTCTTAGAAAGAGCACTGAGCGGCTTCGTCCCAATGAAAAGGAATGTCCTTCTTCAGTAAATGCATGAAACCCTTTATGATCTCGGCATAGTTTGTGATGAAACGCCGTAAAAACTTATCTTTTCCCTGTAAACTATGAAGTTGAGGGACTATGCACGGGGGAGGAAACTAAACTATTGCCTCAACCTTTAGAGGATCGACCATGATCCCTGTTTTTGAAACTATGAAACCTAGCAGACGACCCAACGTTACGCAAAAACTGCATTTTTTTGGATTCAAGTGAATCTGGTAGAAGCGACATCGCTCAAAGATAAGTCATAGGTGTGTGGGATGATCAACTGTCTTACAAGATTGTGATGCTAAATCATCAATATAAGCCTCGACAATGTGTTTGAGATCGTGAAAATCAAAAGACATGGCCCACTAAAAAGTAGCTCCAACATTTTTTAGACCAAAAGGCATCTTCCGATAAGCGAATGTACCCCATGGAAAAATGAAAGTGGTTTTGTGTTGGTATTTGGGCTTGATCTGTATCTGATTGTATCCCAAAAAACCATCCATGAAATAAAATACCTCGCAGCTTGTGCATTCATCAACGATCTGGTCAATAAATGGAGTGGGGAAATTATCCTTTGGGTTGGCCTTGTTCAAATCATGGAAGTTCGTACATATGTGAATCATACCTTATTTTTTGTTGACTGGAACAAGATTTGACACCCATTGAGTCAGTTGGATAGGGTAGATGAAACCAACTTCAAGCAGTTTCTGTACTTCAGCCTTAATAGTTGTTTCTTTCTTAGGATTGACCGGACGAAGCTTCTGTCGGACCGACTTAGCATCAGGATATGTCATGATTTCGTGTTCGATGATTCTTGGATCTATTCCTGGCATTTCCTTGTAAGACCAGGCAAACAAGTCATGGAATTATTTAAATAAATCATTGTATATTCAAATCTTATCGGGGAAGAAGTTCTCTCCTACAGAGACATTCTCCATGATGCCAGGGGTTCTGGAGATGTAAATATGTATCATTTTCGCGATGGCTGCCATATTTCCTTTAGTGTAAACTGCGTCATAGTAAGAGTAAATTCACCTTCTTCAATTATTCTTAACTCTGGGAGGAAATAAGATCTATGATGGAGATCATCCCAGGGTCTGTCCAAACTAGTCATTTCCTCAATAATCGCCTCCTCTGATGGCAAGACTAAGTCTAAAGAATCAGTATCGGCGAGGGAACCTTGAGCCCAAATATGCTCAAGAACTAGATCTAACTCTTGTGATGGAGTCGGATAAGGATCGGTGGAATCTTGTTGGACTATAGAGTACGAAACCTCTACCAAAAACAAAGGCATGGCCGTGCCATGGTGCCCTGTCCCTTCCATCATGGCTGATGGGAAAGGAAGAGTCCATGGATCATAAAAGTAAGTCGTTCGAAACGATGGGACTTGAAAAATTTCAACCTTAGGCTGGTCGGGGACAATGGATAAGGACCTAACATCACCCGAAGGAGGTGGGTAATCGAAAGTACCCATCAAAGGTGGGCACAAACCAACCCCTACGTTGATGATGCTAGGTTGAGGGTTATTAATCATCGGGACTGTGGATTCCCCCGATGAAGGGTCAGGACCAGAGAAGGACAACTGATCAATGGACACGATCTGGCCCTCGTGTGGAAATAACAAGACCCATAAAACTATAGCGACCATTGCATTCATAACATAGGTCCAAATCCTTCCTAACAAGATATTGTAGTCAAGAGATGCATCAACCACTTCAACCTTGACGCATATGGTCTTCCCCCCTAACTGCATGGGGAAAGAGGGGATGATTCCATGTGGTTGGAATGAATGATAGTCGAAAGTGGTAAGAAGAGTAGGTGACAGAGACAAAACGGGCTGGTCAATGACCTTCTAACATGCCAACGACATCATGCATTTCAAGGTGCCCTCATCAACCACCGTGAGAAAAATGTTATGAGTAAAATTTTTCATGGTGTAAGCCACTACTATCTGAAACGCCACGTGGTAAGGGAGATGAGGTTTTAAGTCAGTCGTATCAAGCATAATCATTCCCAGATTAAAAATCTCGATAGATCCTAAGGCATCTACGATATCCTTTCTCTAGGAAGGGCAGCTCTGGAGGACTTCCAAAGCAGACATTGCACAAGGGGTTTGAGACAAATCCTCCACCACATAGTAGTTTTGGGAAGCCCTTGCATTTGGATTGTGGGAAGCTTTCTTGAACGTGCCTTTTGGGATGTGCGTCATTGTCTCACCCAATGTCTTCTCAATCTGAAGAGGAAGAGGTGGGTTTTCAACTTCTTTACCCTTCTCAGAGGTTTTTGGAATTCCGTAGTCGCGTGTCCTAGTTGATATATCAATGCTACCTTTAATCATGTACACATTCGAGGAAGAAGGATTAATCGAAGATGGAGGGGGCCCTTGACTGCCCCCTTCCACGCTCGAAGAGGCTTGAGTTAAATTTTTCCCATGTGGAAATGGTTTTGTTAACATGGAAGGCTATTGTTGTGCCAACAACTTTTGGGCCTCTGCAAGCCAAGGGCACAGGTGAGTCGGATGGTCTTACGTGAAAATTTTACACTGATACTTCGACTTCTTATTTTCTGTGTTTCCCCTGCCAACATTATTGGTAGGTTTCTTATCCCCCTTACCATTCTTTCGTTGTTTCTTCTTGCTGTCAAGCTGCTGGGTGGCCTTCGGGTTTGTCGATTGCACACTGTGTACATCTGACGTTTGGGTAGGGGGAGCAGACGAACTGGTGGTCCGGCTGGCCGCTTTGTGCTGTATTGAAAATTTCTGCAATTGATTTGACAATTGATCACTGGGATTCATTTGCGTTGAACCAACAATACCATCAACATGTGGTCTAGACCTCTGTCTGGTCTTGTCAAGTATCAACCGTGGTGCATCTGGAAAAACTTTGTAAAGTAAACCAGACTGAGAGTAAATTAGTTCTAGATGTTGAGCTCTCCTTATCGCTTCTTCTTGTAAAAGGACCCCCGACGTTGCTACGTATTTGGATAACTGAGGTACCAAAGACTTAAGGAATCACTCAATCAAGAATGTTGGTGGGACTGGTACTTTTATCAAACTCTTCTAGCATCTCCATTCTCGGATGTGATATGATATATGGTCCACCTTTGTCTGATCAAAGTTGTCCAACAACTCGGTGTCGACATTGTATCTCACAGGTAATTGAAAATGGTTTAAGAAAATCATCACCAATTCACCAAAGGTAGATTATCTTGAGTAGTCAATCTCAATGTACCATTTCACAACACTCCCAATGATAGTGCGTTGAAACAAATGCAACTCTACGGAGTCATCTCTCAATGAGTTGGACGAGCACCATAAATGGAAGGTAGTCACATGATCGTCTGTATCTTCATTAGGATTAGCTTCGAACTTTGGAATGTCCGAAGGAAACTTGGTCACCATAGGTGGTAAACCCGGATCATTATAGATGGGGTCGTATATACGTGGGTTGTCTAAAGGTAGGTCATGTATGTATGCTTGCAGACCCACTATAGTCCGCTTACACCTATGTAAATTTCTCCAAAAAAAAAAAACCAACAGTCAAGATATCAAGGCAAGGAATACTGGTATGGAAGACCAGAATCCCTTAAAGAATTAGACACTTATAGAAACTCAAAAAAGGAAATTAAACCAATTAAGAACATCCAAAAAGAATATTCCCAAAAAAACCCTAGAGGTTTCCCTAGTACGGTCGCCAATTCTGATGTAGTGGGAAAACCCTTACGTACTACACTAGGGTTCTAAAGTGTAGGCAGATCTAACCATCTAAAGTCTCCTACTTTTTAACAACTATCCCGACACTACCCCACAATCATACATAAATGACAAAGTATAGGGATCCGGTAAGGCTACCTTAAACTCCGCGTCCGGTGTCCATCCCTATGCGCTCGGTTGTTTCTCGACTACAGATCTCCCCCCAAGGCCAACCTACATTCACAAAAATACAAACAAGAAACTACAAGCATGCATTCTATATATGGATTAGCGGGTTAGATATCATAACCAAAAAACAAATAAATCATGAATATTGAAGACATCATTTGGCGGGACGGAAAAATTATTTCTTTATATTAATCTCACAAATTCGCTTACAATATGAAACCGACACTGCTCCTCAAACTTGGTCTTGGGATCCTCTTCACAATGCACCAACTTCTTCCACATATTCTCCTCCTCTTCAGTTCTCTCTAGGGAAATGGCAAAGGTTTGCAATGGAGGAAAAAGGAATTCTGGCTCAAACTCACAATGTGGTTGCAAAATATTGGGGCAAAGGGGGAATATGAAAATGGGCAGAGTTTCTTTTCTCTCATGCCTCCCCCTGGAAAGGGACCCCAACACTTTATTTTATAGGCCAAAAAGCTAGGTATTCGGTTGGGTGACCGGCTATAGGCAATCAAATGATTAGTAACGGCCCAAAAACCTGTATCCCTTTGAAAATTTTAGTTTTTCATGCTTTTTGTGAGTATACTTGGGCTATAATGGTTCAGAAAGTGTGTGTACACAAAAATTAGTGGTGCAGGGTGCATACATATTCAAAAATATGTTTTTTTAGAAGAGTTGTTCAATGATGGCTTGAAAAAATAACAAGTAAGATGCCCTGATGCCAGGTATGCATGCATGGTGTAATTTAGGGTTATAACAGAGGCGTATTTATTTATTGTTTAATCTTTCTCACCTTAAATCACCACATATAAATAACCTATTGGAGAGATTCCATCATGACAATCCCCATACATTTGCAGACAATTGCAGAAAACTTAAATTTTATACCTTCTACATAGATCACTCATATTAAACTATTTTCATATGTCTCTCACCATATCATTTAATTTCTAGTCACGTTATGCACACTTGTCACCCTCGTCGATTTGTTAATGAACCTCTTGCGTAATAAATTTCTCCAATTCAACTTTCTGCTCAATTTAAATTAAGGACTAGTTACTTGAATTTTGGAAGAATAATGTTGCTAAGGAAGGGTGAGATGCATCTTCTGTCCATTAATAAAGAGGTTCTGATATGTGTTTCTTTCATATGTCACCTTGATGTTACATTTATGACCTGAATATTACTTGTACCAAAGGATATTTTGAAACAAATCTCAATTTGCATTTTCACCATTTTTATCAACTAACGGTATTAATTAATTATATTAGTTATGAAAGGGGTTTTCAATAAAGAAACTATAAGTAATCAAGGGGGATTTTTTTTTTAATTACAAGGTTCATCATAAGGTTAAAGCTGAGAGGAAGCTAATATTTTAAAATGATGTTGATTTTTATTTTAATCTTCCTTATATCTTATTCAAATATATTAAAATACCTCCTTCTTTAGATAAAAGAGCCCGCCTATATACATATCTGCCTTACTTAGTTGTGCCTTAAGTCGGTTGTAAGTAACGGTTGGTCATAGTTATTCCACCACACTTTTTACCTTGAAGAAACCAGAATCCTACGATTAGTTGTGCAAATTTTAAATTGAAGTAGGGTCACCTTGCATATGGTCGACTGATTGCCTGGGAGCATGGGTTTAGTCTTCATGTTGTTGTCAGTTAATTTTGGTCTCCTAGTGCATTGGATTGTCTTGGGTTGTAATGCCTTCATATGTTGGGATTGCATGCCGTAGAGGTTCTATTTATTGGTCGTTAAGGTCGTTGTGTCGGGAGGGTGGATGTTGTCCCTTAGCCTGTAGGCTTCATCGTGTTTGTGTCAGGTGGGTAGACATTTCTATCTGTCCTTGATTTCCACATGTGTCACCTAGTTGCTCGATGTTCTGATGTTAAGTTGTTGATTGTCTATTTCTTGACCTATTTTCATGGTGTTCGTCATAAGTTGTGTGGTACAATTGTTGTCATCGTTACCTTCCTGTCTAAAAAAAAACAAAAAATTGCACTTTTTGCTTCGCATTCAGTCGTAACGATGGGGTGTTTACATATGGTATCAGAGCGGGTTCAAACCTGCAACTATGGATCTCCACGTTTTCATTGCAATAAACCCTTGAGTTTGAGCTAGCGATAACTAAAAAGATTAACGTGTTCATGTGGTGATATCGATTAGAGGATGCCACAGAGGTTCAAGACGTGGTGTCGTGGAAGGAGGTGCGACACCTCCAGAAGTGTCATGCCCTCAGAGTCTAACCCCCAAGGGGAGGAACAAGTCCTTGGGCTGGATTTGATTTTTATAATGGATGATGATGGCCTGACAAGGTCCTTTTAGGGAATTTCAGAGGCCTTGATTCACCATATGTACTGAGATAAGGCCAAGGCGCCTGTACCCTGGAGGGTCCACAACACGCCCAACTAGTACCGTTAGTATTCGCTTCGAACTCGAGAAGGTCAAATTTATGAGTTCTTTGGTGCCCCGGATGACACAACCACCGAGGCATGGTGGGAGAGTATGGTGATGTTCTTTCACTTCGTGATTATACTTCCAACATGAAGGTCTGCATGGTGGTCTTCAACTGAAGAGGAGCGCTCTTCTATGGTGGAAGACACTCCTGTCATTTTTGAACATGACCGTCAAAGACGTGTCATGGGAACTGTTCGAGGAATGGTTCCAGGAGAGGTATCTTTCTGAGGAATTCAATGAGTGTCAGCTCAACGAGTTCAACACCTTACAACAGGGCGGTCGTACGGTGTCCGAGTACGAGGCTCATTTTATGGAGTTGCTTCAGTATGCTCTGCATCGTAATACTGAGAAACTTAAGGTCATCAGGTTCTTGTTTGGCCTTAATGTCAGCTTACGTTCAAAGGTTAGGATTATGATGCCTCAGACCTTGCATGATGTCTTCCAGAAGGCCCTCATAGCAGAGGACAAGCTTATCAGTAGGGGTCAGAGTAGGACCCTAGCGTGACCAACAGAGAAGGTATCATCTAGTGCATTGCAGCATTAGACACCAGCCAGAAAAACGCCATGATATCGTGGCTTACAGAGAGGATCCACTTTCACTACACCTTGATGGTCACTGCCTTAGCAGCGGGCTCCTTATGAAGGACTAAATCATCAGCCATAGCGTCGACGGAAATAGTAGAAGTTTAGACCTATTCAGTGGAACAGACCAGGATTCTAGGCTGGTGGGCCGCCAACTTCTACTTCAGGTACTAGGAGTACTGGACCAAAAAGGGGTGTTGGACCTATGGGGAGCCACACTACCAGTGCGAGTGCCTAGTGGAGAGGACTAGAGAATCTAGATAAGTCGGATCCACTACCATGGGAGATTTGGGCAAGTCCCATTGGATTCATGCAACGGTGAATAACTTCCAGGAAGAGCACCATATGACTATGCTCGAGACGTCAGGTACCATTGCTAACTAGACCCTTAGTATATTGATAGATCTCGGTGCTACAGAGAGTTTCATTTCTGGTGCAATGCTAAAAAAGATCAAGGTAAGGGAAGTCGAACAGGATGAGTTTATATTTGTAGAGATGGCATCGGGAACCAAATAGAAGGTTGGAGGAAAGGTTATAGGTTCTACCCTTAACCTGGGAGAGTTTGTCACCAGGGCCAACCTGTACATCACGATCTTAGGATCTTATGGTGTCATGATCGGTATAGAATGGTTGGAATCACATGAGGAGATACTCAACTGTAAGAGGAAATGAGGGAGATTGGTCGATGATGAGGGACAAAGATGCATGATTGTAGGTCAGAACTAGGGAGTTTCCGTGAGGTTTATCTCTTCCTTGCAGTTACGGAAGATCATGCACAAGGGATGTAACATTTATGCAATCCTTGCATTAAACGAGAAGGGAGTAGCAAAAGGTCTAGAACATCTTCATGTGGTGAGAGAGTTTTTGGAAGACTTCCCAGAGGATTTACCTAGGATGTCACCGAAGAGGGAATTGGAGTTTACCATAGAACTAAATCTAGGGACTGAATGAATAGAGAGAATGCCTTATCGTATGTCGACCCTAGAGTTACAGGAGTTGAGAATGCAACTGAAGGAGTTCCTAGACCTGGGACTTATACATCCAAGTGTGTCACCATGGGGTGCGCTTTTTATTTCATACGAAATAAGGATGGGTCGTGGAGAATCTGCATTAACTACCATCAATTGAACAAGAAAATGATCAAGAATCAGTATCCATTGCCGAGGATTGATGATCTATTCGATCAAGTGAAGGGTACGACGTTGTTTTCAAAGATTGATTTGCAATCAAGGTATCACCAGTTACGTATCAAGGAGGATGACGTCCCTAAGTCCACCTTTAAGACAAGTTTTGGACATTATGAGTTTATTGTTTTACCATTTTGACTGACAAACTCCCCAGGGGTATTTATGAGTTGATGAATGGGGTGTTCCATGAGTACTTGGACAAGTTCATCCAAGTATTCATTGATGATATTTTAATTTACTCTCGGATGATGGAGGAGCATGAAAAGCACCTGCGCTTGGTAGTACAGTGTCTGCAAGAGCACAAATTGTATGGGAAGTTGTCCAAATGCTCGTTTTATCAATCAAAGATTCACTACTTAGGGCATGTCATCTCTGGCGAAGGTATCACCGTGGATCCAAAAAAGGTCAAGGCTATTATGGAATGGCCTACGCCTAAGAATGTCCTGGAAGTGCGTAGCTTCATGGGTTTAGCAGGATACTATCGACGATTCACCGAGGGATTTTCGAAGATAGAAAATTCGATCACGAAATTGTTGAAGAAGAGAAGGAAGTTTGTTTGGACCGAGAAATGCGTTCAAGGATCTGTTGAAAATGACACCGATACTAAAGGTCCCTGACATGGATGTGGACTTCTTGGTATGCACTGATGGATCCAAGGAAGTCTTAGGCGTAGTCTTAATGCAAGATGGTCGATTGATCACCTAAATCTCGAGGAAACTAAGAAGGCATGAGAAGAACTATGCGACACACGATTTGGAGTTATTAGACATTGTATATGCCTTGAAGGTTTGGAGACACTACCTTGTTGGACAAAAAATTGAACTAAATACAGACCACTATGGACTACAACACATCTTTACGCAAAGCAACCTGAACGCATGACAACGATGTTGGTCAGAATTTATTAGAGAGTATGATTTAGAGATTACTTACATAAAGATAACAATGAACTAAGTGGTAGATGCATTGAGTCGGAGAGCATGCATCTTTTTGGTGTTGCCTCTTTAGATGAATCTACGTGAAAATATTCTAGCTTTACAATGAGACAATGAATGGTACAAAGAGGTCAAGGATTTTATCGGACAAAACACAATGATGGTACCACAATTTGAAGGATTTACGTTGGATGACGTTGGACTACTGAGATTTAAAAATTGAACTTATGTACAAACGAATGACGAGTTGAGGAGTTTGATCCTAAACGAGGCTCACAGAGCAGTGTACATGGCTCACCCGTGAGTCACGAATATGAGGGCGGACCTTAAACCTTTATTCTTATGAAAAGGAATGAAGGCAGACATAGTCAACTATGTGGCCAAATGTCTAGAATGTCAGTAGGTAAAGGCTAAAAATAGACATCCAACAAGATTACTACAACCACACACTATTTAGGAATAAAAATGGGAGGTTATTTCGATGGATTTCATTGTTGGATTTCCACTGACGGTAAGGAGACACAACTCGATTGTTTTGGTAGTCAACACTCATTTTATTCCTATGCGTATGACGTATCAGGCACTAGATATAGCTAGATTTTTCATCAATGAGATTGTGAGGCTGCATGGCGTGCCTAAGAGGATTATGTCCAATTGAGGATCGATGTTTACTGGACGATTTTGGACTAGTTTCCAAGAGGCCTTGGGAGCCCAACTTAACTTTAGTATTGCGTATCACCCAGAGACAGACAAGAAAACTGAACAAACAAACCAAGTCTTGGAAGACATGTTGCGCATGTATGTGATGGACCAAAAAATGTGTTGGGAAGAATTCTTGTCATCGGTAGAATTCGCTTATAACAATAGTTACCAAAGCACCATTAAGATGGTGCCTTTCGAGTTTCTTTATGGGAGACTATATCATATTCCTTTGAGTTGGGATCGGATTGAGGATAGGGTCCTAGTGGGACCAAAAGCAATCCAAGAAATGAAATATTAAATGAAAACTATAAGACAAAGGATCAAGGAAGCGCAGGATTAGCAGCAGAGTTATGTCGATGCACGTCGTGTTGACCATAGTTACGATGTGGTGAACGAGTATTCTTGTAGCTGAAAATGCATAAGAGTTTGATCCAGTTGGGAAAAGGGGATAAAATATCTCCTAGGTTCATGGTAACCTATGATATTGTGGAAAGGAGAGGCCCATGGCCTATTGACTAGCCTTTCCTAATTCTTGAGGCATATGCACGATGTCTTCCACGTCTCTGTTTGAGAAATTACGATTAGTGATCCTACACATGTTTTGACTTAGGGACCTTACAGTTGTCGGATGAGGGTGCGCTCACAACTACATCAATCCTCATCTTGGATCATCACATTCGATAAATGCGATGTCGAACAATAGATCAGGTCAAGGTCCAGTGGGACAACCATAGTCTGCACTTAACGACCTGGGAGGACGCATATGATATGCACCAACAATTTTTTTTCTTTGTTTGATAGAGAGACTTATGATACTATGATACACATTTTTCGACACTCATATACTATGAAACTTCAGGACGAAGTTAATACTAAGAGGGGGTGTATGTAACATCTCACTCTTGCACACACTGCACGAAATTATTATTTGAGGACACTTACTTGCAAGTGATCCAGATTATTATACTATTGGCCATTGATTATGATTATGAGGCATTATGGATGTGATGATATGTTATTTTGTTGTATTGAATTAGACAGGTGCTATTGACTTGGTTCTCCTGAGTGTGCAGGATTTTGGACCTGGAGGATGCAAATGCATCGATGAAACCCTTGGACTCTGGATCGAGTCAAGGAGTGGACTATTGGGTTTTATTGTTGTATATATGACATATGTGCATATGATTAGATGTTATGGTTATGGATCTCATTTCTGACATAATTCGTTGATTATGCAGGTCAACGATAGCTTGCCGACCGTACTCACATGTGGAGTAGAGGGGTCACGCATGAATACTAGAGACTTTGAGGGAGAGGTGTGGAAAACAACCATGCCACAACCTACTAGAACTCCCTCCATGGCTCGAACTGTAGGTTAACGACTACCTAGTTCGAGAAGACCCACGATGTCGTGAGGGAAGACTGTGACAATTTCTCACGATGATCCTAAGGGGCACGCAATAAGGCAGGGGCCTTATTCCTTAGAGGCCCTTAGTCTCCCACAATATCACCTGACAGAGTATTGAATATGGGGGTTTTTTATGTCTACCAAGTCAGTCAAGAGGTGAGTGGCACGCTTGGAGAATGTAATGCGTCCTGAAGGGAATGTCGCCAAAGAAAAACTGAAAAGAGGTGAGTGGCACCCTTGGAGCATGTAGTGAGTCTTGAAGGGCATGTCGTGCAAGGGAAAAAAAATGAGGTGAGTGGCACCCTTGGAACACCTAGTGCGTCCTGAAGGGCACGTCGCATTGTTAAATAATAAGTGAATAAACCTAGATGGCCTTAGAACGAATAACGTGATAAGAAAGTTTTAAAAACAATTTCCCTAATAAAATGTCGCCCAACCTCGAAAATTAAAATCTAGGTCTAAAGTAATACTTGTGGTAAAAAAATTAAAAACAATAATAATCATCATTAAACATGTGATGAAAAAGGGGTAAGAAACTTGATTAATTTATTAAAATCAAATTATTGAGGGATTTAAAATTTTAAAAGGAAATGATTGTTTTGTCACACATGCTAATTAAAATTTATTAACTAAAAAGAAAATGTGGAAAAAGATAATTTTCTACACTTACTAATTTGAGTCTAGATAAAAAGGGAAATAGGGAAATTTAAAAGAATTAGGAAACTAAGGGAAAAAGGGGGAAACATAAAGAAAAAGGGAAACATAAGAAAAAAGATGAATAACCAACTTAGCAAGGAATCTTGCCTTTAAGAAATTTCTAAATTGAACTCAACTAGTAAATTAGTAAGGGGGAAGTCATTAAATTGTGTAAGAGAATATGGGGACACCTAGGAGCAATTCTAGGAATTATTTTAGGTGGTTGAGGGAAATAGGAGTAATTAAATAATTAATAAAATTAATTTCTGGTGCAACGAAGGGGATGGGTGACACATGTACGAGGATTATTTTTCTGAATTAAATTATTGAACAATAAATTAAATGGGAATTTGGGAAAGAAGTGACTTGGAAATTCTATATAAAGGAGGGAGGAGGAGAAGGATGGATCTCCTCGATTATGCATTATGTTACGCTGCAGAATTTTAGACTTGACTGACTT